>JASAMW010003805.1:0-38447 GCA_030247985.1 Epsilonema sp. ZAB3_2
AAATGAGTGACTTCTGTTGCACCAAACAACTGTGCAGGTCCTGGAGATACTGAACTGCATCCGCACACTACGACAACAACTATTCCAACCACCCAACTGCCGAAAATCAACAATCCATTAGAAAAACTTGATATCCAAGCAGGGACAGTACAGCTTCGAATGAAAGACGGCGACAAATAACACGCTGATCGAGTATCAACTTCCAGCCCAATGGATGCAAAACGACCATCCTCTAGTGGTTCAGATGACAATCACTGATCCTTCAGTTGTCGGAAATTCCACAAAAATATTTGGCGACTAGCAAAGGCCTGTACACAATCCTAAAAATGTAAGCTAAACAGAATCTATTCTGGACTGAATACTCTATGTACTGTGCAGGTTTAGGTAGTGGCCGTCACCAGTAAATTACCGGTACTTTTACTGGCTGACTGGAAAAAATATTGCTGCTAGTAATTACTTTTACCTTACTTTTACTGGAAGTGCTGCCAGTATTTTACTTTTACTTTACTGGCTGGCTAATTTTTTACCGGTACTGGCAAAATTTTAGTAAAAGTAAAAAGTAAAATTTGGGCGTTGTTTTTGGTAATTTAGCCCTGTGGTGGAAACATTTTTAGTGAATTTACTTACGCATTTCCAGTTGGGAAAGAAAAAATTTCTTGGAGCAAGTCATTTTAGATTCTCTGATCATGGCACCGACTCCTCCATCACTACTAGTATAGCCAAGCCTTATGTATGAAGATTCACCCGAATACAATAAAAAAGAAAATTGACAACCAGAAAAGCATTTGTAGTCAACAGGAAACATGGCCATCCAATTTTGCATTTTTACTTTTACTTTACTGGTTACTGGCAAGGTTTTACCTTTTACTGGCAGTTTGAAAGCGCCAGTACCAGTAATTACTTTTTACTTACTGGCTATTTTCCATTGAAAAGGTATTTACCTTACTTACTGAAATTTTTGAAAGTGCCAGTAACGGCCACTAGGTTTAGGTATGGTATCAATATTGAAATCACGCGCATTTCAGAATCAAAAGTGCACATTCAACGCCAACATGCCCTATAGAAAGTACATACTGTCTTTCGGGAATCCAGCCAACATGGTCTTCGAAAGATTGGTCGTATTTGTGGAGAGGAACAATCGACAACTCTGGGAATTCTGGGGTTCGACTTCAGTGGCGGTTATGCAGCGCTACACAGACCCCATTTGTAAGTTCTTAGGTACCGATTGTAATATATAAAGCTAATAAATAATTACCTGGCATAAAAACGGCAATTTGCAAATAATTTCAGCAAAGCTGCCAGTGGCTTGGTCAATTTTTCCGAATGACTTTGCAAGCGTCAACCATCATGACTATTGGTTTGGAGACATGCAGATATGGAAAAATGCCACCAAGATCAATGTGCCGTCCATATGTCCATTAACATGACAAGTTTTGGTGCGTCAGCTATTTATTTATTGGTTTCTTGTATGCATCACAATTATGTGTCATACTGTAATCTGAGCGTCAAATAATTTATTATACGCATTCTCGTACAAAAGCCCTTGTCATATTGATTTACGAGAAAAGTTTCCAATAATAACGCAATAGGCCAACATTCATATTTCGCGACAAAACCCAATGACACAAAATAAATAACTACGTAAATATATAACGAACGACTACCGTAGAGCAACATGGAAAGGGAACATAAAAAAGTCAACACTAATACTTTTACACAAGCACAGTACAGGACAGTACATGAAGCTAAATCAAAGACGTTATGCATCACTGCTCCAGCAACAAAAAGTAGGAAAAATCTGCCCTGAAGATTGAAAATAAAAATAAATAAACAGGGTACTGTAGGGTAAACCCGGCCATGGGAAAATCCAGCCACCGAAGTTTCAGGGCTGCATATCTCAGCAAGCAATGGACCGAATGAGACAAGCATAATATCCAATCAATCAATACCTTGAACTCTCCTATTTCAAATGAGCTATTGGTTCATCGCTTGCAGAAAAAGTCAAAAGAGCTTAGGCGGCCGGGTTTACTCCAAGGCCGGGTTTACCCCACAGTACCCTACTACTCTCTTCTACACTTCTGCCTACTCTCGTACCATTATCACAGATTGCGTGTCAGTTACGTAGTTTAGCTACACCACGGTAAATCCGGTAAAATTTGTCTATGGAATGCGTCACTTTCACTGAAAATTATAGTAATGCCATTGGCAAGGACTGAGAAGTGTCATGCCTTCATACCATCTCCTGCTTCCATAGTACAGATGTATGCAGATCACATCACAAGCTACCGTAGGTACAGTAAGCAAACGCACTTTATACATATTAAATCACAGGTAAGACTGAGCGGGGTAATTCTGGCCGGCAGGTATTCGGATTATGGGGTAATTCGGGCCGGTAATTCGGACCTTTGCTCACTTAGGGGAGGCGAGGGAGAATCCCAGCAAGAATACAATAATTTTCTCCCTTTCCCAAGATACAAACAACTGGAAACGGATCGGGGTGACCCGAATTACCCGCATCATCCAAATTACCGAATTTACCCGACCCCAATTACCCGAATTAGCAACATCTTACGAACAAATGACCAATAGCCGATCTTATCCCGTGCCAGAATGCTGTACAGTGCCATAGTAGTAGCAATAGACCATAATTCAGGCTTTGAGCTTGTTTTTCGGGGGCAATACGGAGCGATCAAACAGCGTCTCCTCCGCTCCTTCCGACTCATCCGAAAAGCTCGATTCAGAGATCAGCAAACTGCTCGCCGCTCCTTGCATTCCGTTCCTGCCTGCAACACCGTTGAGAATACGTCATGCAAAAACGGGGGGGGGGGGGGGGATGAACGTACAAATCTATATAGGGCACTGTGGGGTAAACCCGGACACGGGGGTTAAACCCGGACACCTAGTATATCTCAGCAACCATACGACCGATTGAGACAAGTATTCTACCAATCAATTCCTTGAACTCTCCTCTTTCAAATGAATTACCGTGTTCATCATTTGCTGAAACAGCAAGTTCAAATAGGCTTTAGGTGGCCGGGTTTACACCCCGTGTCCGGGTTTACCCCATAGTACCCTATCGCAAAAACTCGACAGTCCAAAAGTAATCTCCTTACCGCCCGTCCTCTTCAAATCCAGTTTCTTCTTTCTCCTTCCGTTCAGCAGGCGATAGGTGCGGCGTTTCTTGCCAGTTTTGTGCAACGGCCAACAGGGGGCGCCGCTGTCGCTGCGAAAGCGACGCCCAGTGGCGCAGATCATGGCCCAGAGAACTGCGCCCACCGTCGATACTAGCAGTAGGCACACGATCACGAAGTATAGCACGCTCCAATCTAAACATGCCACACGAACGTACAGTAGGTAGGGGCTAGGGGTACTATGGGGTAAACCCGACCAGGGGAAAATCCGGCAACTAAGTTTTAGGGCTGCATAATTCCGAAACCAATGGACCGATTGAGACAAGCGTGATATTCATCGATTTCTTGAACGCTCCTCTTTCAAATGAGCTATTTGGTGAAAAGAAATGAAGCTTAGGAGAAGTGGAGCTTAGAAGAAAGTAAAATGAAGCGTAGGTGGGCGGGTTAACCCCACAGTACCCTATCTAGCCAAAACGGGGCGTCCTCAAAGTCTTTCAGTACTAATCTCGCAGAATTTTACGCCCCTAGCCACCAATTTCTGGGACGCAAAAAATTGCTTTGGTCCCCATATTCTTCCCATCTATAATACCCCAGTGTACTGTACGTGACATAATTATGAGAGATCAAAGCAACCGCATCCATTATAATACTCCTAGTATCATACACCAAACGCGATATAACCGCAACCTACAGGACATAACACACAATACAATACGTACTGCATGCGTCCCCGCGGTGTAGCAGAAGATAGGAGAAGAGATTCGGCATCCAGTAGCTTTCACAGGCGCACTCCTTCGTGAAATCGTCGCACACACCGTGACCCGAACACGGATTACGACACACTGCAAACACATACCACATGTTCCACAGGCTGTAGGTACACGAAACAGTACATCATTCATATACATGTAGGGTACTATGAGGTAAATCCGGCCATGAAAAAATCCGCCGGGTTTAACACATATCGCGACCTGGCGTCATTGTTGGCAATAAATTGTTGTCCGTTTATACATGGGTGTTGTCGGTTTCTTGTCGTTGGTTTGTTGATGAAGGGACAACAAACCGACAACACCCATACAACAAACCGACAACAGCTGAACAACTTGTTGTTGCCAACAATGACGCCAGGTCGCGGTATGTTAACCCTTGGCCAGATTTACCCCACATTACCCTAACAAAGAACAAAAAGAAAACAGAGACCACGTACGAAGGGTGTCCAACTGGTGCAGGTGGTACTTTGCGAAGGCGTCCCAGCTGCTTCTTAACACCTCCACCACCTCCACTGCGCTCATCACCGCCGTCTTGTTCTTCTCATCCGTACAATGAAAGACAATTCTCACCCTACAAAAGACACCACCACGGAAAAGGTGTGGTACCGCAATTTTGGGTGTATTCACCATATGCAGTAAGGCGATTGGGTTGGTCGATAGCGACCTCGCGGGCTGTAGTGAAAGTTTGGATCGGGGTCGTCGACCTTGTTCCATCATCAGGGAGCGGAAAAGGAGCGAGTGAAAAGAAGAATTGACAACAAAATGACGTCGACGACCCCGCAGTCACCGATCCACACGTTCACTAAATACCGAGGGGTCACCATCGACCTAACCAATTCCGTTACTGCATATCGTGAATAGAGAATGTAGGGTACTATGGGGTAAACCCGGACACGGGGTAAACTCGGACACCCAGCTAAGCTTTTCTGAACTTGCCACTTCAGCAAATGATGGACATGGTGGTAGCTCTTTTGAAAGAGGAGAGTGTTCAAGGAATCGATTGGTGGAATTCTTGTCTCAATCGGTCGTATGGTTGCTGAGATATACTAGGTGTCCGGGTTTACCCGCTTGTCCGGGTTTGCCCCACGCTACCCTACGTACCGTCCGGTGCTGTGATCGAAGCCGACCTCCGTCATGCTCAGCTGCGCTTTCGGACTGACCAGAGACGTGAGCAGAAGCTGCAGCTGTTTCCGCTTCTCCTCCGTGAATTCAGCCAGTCCCATGCGCAGATACATCTCCACCGACTCGTTCCACGCTCGACCTACGCACACACGATACACATAATGACACGTATGAACGTATTGTAATGTGCCGCGTTTCGTATGGCGATAGCCGGACCACGACAAGGGGGGAGAGAAATAGGACCGAACGGGAATCGAACCCGCTACCCTTGGTCACAGCTGGACTTTGGCACACCACCAGGTCCGGGGATAGATGGCTAAACTCGCCTTACATACCAAGTAGAACTACGTAGTTTACAAACACAACTGGCCTCGGACGCTATTGCCATACGTACGCACACGCAGTACGTAACAACAGTGTGTAGGTAGGGTTACGGGGTAAACTCGGCCGGTTTTATTGGTGGAAAACCCCGCCACTCACGCAGAAAGAACGGCCCTTCAGTACTAGACGGCCGGGTTTACCCCACAGTACCCTACTTCATCAGATAAGAGATAACATACACACATACAGGAGTAAGTACGTACTGTTTTGAAGAGTGAGAGGGACTAGAGTGGAATTGCGCAACCCGGCCTGATCCCACACGCTGAGATTGTAGGTGTAGAAGCCGGCGCGCAAGTCGCCCAAAACCAGCACTGGCTCTGAACTGCTATTGCCCAGCACAGTCTACAAGCAAACAACATGCGCGTATGCAATACGTACTGTGTGTACTAAAATGGACAGCCGTGATTGGTCAGAAAAAATTCATTCAGGCCACCCCTACACTTATTTTTTTTCTTCGTATCATTATCCAAGACATAGGGAGGGTACATGGGGGTAACTCCGGCCACCTAAAGTTTCAGGGCTCAGGCCTATATTATTCATACTATCACTCTTTCAAATGAGCTATTTGGCTTACCACCTTGCTGAAACAGCAAGTTCGAAGGAGCAGTGATGGCCGGGTTTACCTCACAGTACCCAATCCTAGAACATACATAACAAACCTTCACCCTCACTGGGGGCGCCACACACGTGAACTCCGAGCGCTGACTATGCTTCAACATGTAAAATCGCCGAGTTCGCACCGAAATCGGTCCGTTCTTCCAAACATGCGCGTGAATAGCCGAGTTTCTATTTCCGGGGTCGTGCGCGCAATGGACGTTCGTTTCGGTTCAAACCGAAGTCGTTTCGACCTCGGTCCGAATTCGCCGCGGGAGCTCGTGTGTAGCGCCCCGCTCACATACGTACATACCATTCCGACAGCGGACGAATTCTCCGTGAGCTCCCACTGCCATCTCACGATGCCCGCGTCATCCTTCGACGCGCTCCCGTTCAGCAGCACGAGACTCAGTGGGAGGAAGGCGCTGACGGGCGGCGCGGTGACCACCGGCGCCCGATTGCGACTGCGCCGCACGGCCACGTGAAGAAGAGCGGAGGCGGAGGCGCCCGCCGCGTCGCTCACATTCAGGCGGAACACGTAGGAGCCCTCGCGCAGGCCCGACGCCGTCACCGTTGCTTGGTCGGCGTTGGTGAGCTGGGGAGGGGAGGGACCGCTGAAAAAAATACATGAAAGAAAGGAAGCTGCTATCGGAGTAGATGCTATTCGCTTATACAGGGTGTCTCATAATAAACCAAACACTTTTCCATGCATATAACTCTGGAATCACATGTTAGATCTTCATGCGGTTTTTTGTGTTTAGTAGCAAAGGCTTCAGCTTAGATGTGCACAAAATTTTAGCTTCGTAGGCCCAGTGGAAGCTGCTCAAACACGTCCTTTCTCCGGCGGTCAAAAAAGAGGGTTTTTTCGAACCGGTAGTGCCGATTTAGGGACCTCCTGCGCATAGTCCAAAATAAAATTAGTCTCGTAATGAAAAAAGATGTCCCGAAATGCTAGGAAATGTGTATCTCATGGCCCGTTCACAACGAACGCTGAACGCCGAAGTTGGAGTGGCGTTGCCGCCGGCGCCAACGCAACGCAGATATCGACGTTCAACGCAGATATCGACGTTCAACGCAGATATCGACGTTCAACGCAGATATCGACGTTCAACGCAGATTATGGAAATCTACGTAAATCTGTATTTTTCTCAAATAATAACGCCGGCAAAGATGATGATATTGCTTGGTACGTACGTACGTACGTAAGTTTTCGTCGATGTTTGCTACTTTTTTCTGCGATCGCTAATATCTGCGTCGAACGTCGATATCTGCGTTGAACGTCGATATCTGCGTTGACGTCGATATCTGCGTCGAACGTCGATATCTGCGTTGCGTAACTCCAACTTCGGCGTTCAGCGTTCGTTGTGAACGGGCCATCATGCATTATCCCCAGTGGCAACATAGCAAACGCATGGAAGAAGATATCTTGAAAAATAAGACCATAATTTTTCTCCATACTAAAGAAATAACGTCGATTTTGAGCTTCGAGGTTCAAACCGTCGTAATTTCTGAAGTATGTGGACTAAGTAGCTGAAATTTTGTACACATCTAAGTTGAAGCCTTGGCTACTAAATATAAGAAACCGCATAAAAATCTAACGTGTGGTTCCAGAGTTACATGCACGGAAAAGTGTTCGGTTTATTTTCAGACACTCCGTATATGCAAAAAGTGAGTGCATAAAACACACTGTATATGCCTTAGGCTTAGGCCAGCTATAAATAGGCTTAGGCTTAGCTATGGACATACATAGGCTGAGGCTTAGCTATGGACATAGGCTTAGGCTTAGGCCTAGCTATCAACATAGGCTTAGGCTTAGCTATGGACAAAGGCTAAGGCTTTGCTGTGGACATAGGCTTAGGCTTAGCGATGGACATAGGCTTAGGCTTAGCTATGGACATAGGCTTATAGGCAAAAAGGACATATAGGCTATGGACATAGGCTTAGGCTTAGCAAAAATGCGGGGTGCCCATGGGTGGTTCAGCGTCGCCGGCTATTGCAGATTTAACTCTGTCTATGATCGAGTTTGACTTCGTGCAGCAAAACAAGGAAATCGCAAGGGGATTTGTATATGTGGCGAGGTATATTGATGACCTCATCGCAATAAAGTGTCAAAACTTTGCGCGAATGGCAGAGGCGATTTACCCTGGGGAGTTGCCGATCAAGCAAACTAATGCGACTGCTCAGAAGGCAGAATTTTTGGACATTGAAGTGAGCCTAGTGGATAATGGCAAGCTAGCGTTGACAGTTTACAACAAAACTGATCACTTCAACTTTGATGTGGTACGTTTTGGATTTGCTGATAGTAATGTGCATTCCAATGTTTTGACGGGTGTGTATTACAGCCAGTTGGTTAGATATGCGCGAATCTCTAATGTACAGCGCGACTTTGAGGGACGAGTATCGCAAATGGCTCAGGCAATGCTTGAGCATGGAATGAGCAGGGACAGATTAGTAGCTAAATTCATGTATTTTAGTGCTAAATATCGCGCGCTGATGATTAGAGTTGGCTTGGCCGATAATCACGAGCTCACGTCTTTTATGCATCGAGTTTTTCAGCGATAAGCTTACCGTAATCCTGGTTGGTACTGTAGTAAATGTAGCCCTATTTCAGTTTATTAATTTCTTTCAGTGTACCCAAGTTATACAGCTGGTTTTGGTCGGTGTAATAGTAGACAAGTTTTAGACTGTGAAGCGGAGTAGCAAAACGTAGCGCTTTTATTTCATTTTCCAAGTGGCAAGTGAGCGGAATCGCCAAGTTTTGCTGTTGCCGGCTTCTGGGATTCAAGACAAAGAAGCATGGCAAGATGTTGATGAAACACCGCCTCAAAAGCAGGTCAAAAAAGCTGCCTAAAAGTTATGATTTTTACAATGTAATGTACGTCTTGCTTATGTAGGCATGTGTATGTATGTATATGCATGGTTTGTGCATACGTATGTAGTGGTACATTATGTAGAGTATGTAAAAGGTAAATGTCTGGTGGCTTGGCACGGCATGAGTTGCATGATAAATATACCAGCTATGAAGGGTATTCTTCCTCAAGCCTTGGGGGAACAATACCCGGCCCGTCCTCTTCATAGCATACAATGCCCTTGTGCGTGACATTTTTGTATGATGATGGTTTGCATAAATACGTGCGGTCTTATTGTTTGGACACACGTACAAGAATGTCATATCGTAACATAGTATGTGGCAATGAAGAGGGGCAATTTCTTGGGTTCGGGGCTTACCATTGGACGTGGGGCTTTGCCTTATGTTCATTCGGTTAGCTCGTTATGTACGCCTTTTGGCAGATAGAAATTGCTGTGGGCTCACAGGGGGTTGGTAGTAAATGGACAAGGCAGGGTAATACTAATTTTGAGCATGTTAAGATTAGCAAGGGTGGTATGTATTATGCTCGGCGGCAGGTGGCCTGATTATGGTCACTTGCGGAGTGGAATGCTGGAGTGTTTTGCAATAGTAGGTACAGTATGTGTGTGTATTTATGCGCATAGCATGTGTGTATGCATGTAGTATACAGTACTTCGAGTTGGCTATTCTAGCTTTTCATTGATTCGTCTAGTCGTGGCTTGGTTGACGTCGAGGAGCTGTAGAGCGCCCGCTCCTAAGTTTTCGGCTAGCTTTCAGAATAGCACTTAGCATTAGCTAATAGTGAGCTGTTTGTGTTGGTGTGCATAATTTAGAGGTGTTTTCTTTTCTTTTGCTTAACTCAGTACTGGTATGATAATATGCATGATGTACTTGGCATGTGTGGGTTATCCCTTGTATTTGTTCCCCTGAAACAGCATGATGTTCTTGTATTCCCTCTGTAAAGAGGGACGCTTTTTGCTCTAGCCAGAATGGGTAGAGCTAGTTGCCTATGCTACTCTTCGGAGAAGCAGTTGTCTAAGTCGCCCTCTTTGGAGGGTGGCAGTTACCCCTACCTTTTGGAGGGGCAGTTCGATATTATACTGTTTGACACTGGTTGACAGTGTGCATGGGATTTACTTATATGCAGTACCACAATGTTGTTATTTTTACCACGCATAGCATAATTTGTGGGTTGGAGAGGACCCACCTACAGTCATATAGCTGCGTTTTGTTTATTTGTGTGTTTCTTTCTGCTGTAAGGCAAGTGCGTTCAGTAGTTGCATTTGTGTTGGCAGAAGTGGCATAGTATGCACCGTTTTCTGTGCTCAAGAAACCTTTTGCACGCTTTTTGCTTTTTGCTTCGATTCTATATTCAAATCCATACTTGTTATGTATTTCTTTACACCATTTTTTCGCTAACTGGGCTTGGTTTTTAGTAGGCACTATTGTTTGGCGTAGGAAACCCAACAGTCCTCATCAGGACTAGAGTATGTTTTGTTCTATGTGTATCAGGTGTTAGTATGTGTCTGCCCTAAAATGGGCATATGCTAGTAGTACAACAAACCCTCAAAACCAAATATGAAAAAGTCTACTCAGCAGCGCCCCAGTACCGTGCAAGTTGGGCCTCATAATCTCACGGGACCCCACCCTGGGCTTCCGCAACGGTCCAGTGGTGGCGGGTTAGTTGCGGCGGATGCGGTCCTTGGTTCTCATGCGCAGGCTTCTCAAGCCTCTGCGACGGCGGATCATGCTGCGGCGCCAGCAATGGTGGCAAATGGACGCAAGGAGGTATTCAGGTTAGCGGACAGTACGGGTAATGGTGACGAGGGCAGGAAAATGGAAAAGCTGCGTAGTGATAATTATTATCACTCCACGAGAGCATGTGGTGCAGGAAGGTGCAAAACGTGCAAGCATGTGTATAGTGAGCGTGTGTTTACTGCCAGTAGTACTGGGGTAACATACACTCCAGCTAATGACGCCACATGCAAAAGCAGTGGTGTTGTTTACCTGCTGTTTTGCATTCAATGCAATTTTCAGTATGTTGGGGAATCGAAGCGTGCGTTGGCAAGTAGATTTAGTGAGCACAGAAACAATGTAGTGAACAACAGAACTGATTGCTTGGTGGTAAAACATTTTCGACAGCATGGACATTCGGTTGAGGATATGCGAGTCTGTGTATTAGAGGTATGTGACGGTGAGAACGAGGCAGCCCTAAAATGCAGGCTGCGGATCGCTGAAGATTTTTGGATCAGAATGCTTGTGTCTGCATACCCCTATGGTATGAATGACTACGTAAAGGGTTACGGGGATGCCACTAAAAATATGGATCCCACGTTGAAAAAGCAGCAACCATATTTCTCGATGAAGCTGAAGCGTCGCAGGAGGGGACATGGCAAAAGAAAGCGAAAGTCTCGAAAGGTAAATGAGCAATTTGAAAATACACTGAAGGACCTGCATCAGCGAGCTTTTTTGCGTGGTGGTATCAGGTCTATTGTCATTTTCTTGCGCAAGCAAAATCACGCCACCCTCAAGTATGCTCTGTCAATGATCAATGACCCATCCTTTGAGTTCGATAGTGGGCTTAGAGTAATGTTGCTTGGGTATTTCGCGGGTTACTTCTCTACTCAGATGGGTAAGCGGGAAGAAAAAGACAAGTATAGGCTGAAGGCTCGCTTTCCGAACAAAGGAATGGAATACATTGGTTTTCAGAACATTTTCTCCGACCGGAAGTTGCAGCGAATCATACCGGAAGAGGTCAGGAAAGGCATGAAGGCTGTAAGTATATTGTTTGAATATGATAGGCCGGTCAGTGTTCGTCTTTTCAATTATGGTAAGGTGATACGCGAAATAAATGAAAAAGGCCTGGATGGTAGTGCTTTTCGTGCAGACTGCGAATGCAGTCAATCTCCGTATGTGTATGCTCCCGTTGGGCATGTGATTTCAGGGGATGTCAATATAGTTGATGATTCGGAACTAAGGTCACTGTTTTTGAAAGGGGCCAAGTATAGGCTGCCCAAAAATGTGGTATGGAGGGCAGTGGAGGAGGCTGCCACTGAAGCAGTCGACAGATACTGTGCATATTTGCGGAGAAAGCACGGAATTACAGTGGAAACAGCAAAGGCGTACAAGGAACGCTTCATGCGCGTTGTGCAGTCGCGAATTGTCGCTAATCGGTATCGCAATGTAGAGAACAGGGACGGTTATGTAAACTTTGCTGCTTTGAAACCGAAATTGGAGCAGCTACATGATAAGTATGTAATTGTACCAGCGGACAAGGCTGCCAATAATTATGTTTTTGTTTGCAAGAATTGGTACATACGGTGTATTTGTCAAGAGCTTGGTGTTACAATGAGAGATGGCGTTGTGGTGGTGGAAGGAAATGATACGTATGAATGCGTGCAGGAGAATGTGGACGAAATTCTTCAAAGGCACGAGCAAATATGTAAAAGCTATGGGCTGCGGTTGCCTGTGGATTGCTATGTGTTACCAAGAATTTTTGCGACACCAAAGCTGCACAAAACTCCGTATGGGTGGAGGTTTATTGCGGGAGCGCGGTTTTCCTCTACTAAGCCTTTCAGTGTGTTGCTGCATAGAATTTTGTCGCATATGCGAAGGCATTTTCGAAATTATTGTGGGGTCGTGGAAAGAAGATCTGGCATTAGCTATTACTGGTCTGTGGAGAATTCTTTGCAAGTGATTGATAAACTGCAGGCTGTTGCAGGAAGGACAGCAATCGATTGCATATTTACTGGTGATTTCAGCACGCTCTTCACCAGTCTGCCGCATGGTACAGTTAAGACATACCTGCATAAATTGGTGGAGAAGTGTTTTAGTAATCACGGTAAGAAATATTTAATTGTGTCGGGGTTGAGCGTATCACTATCAGATAATAGGCCAGATGGTAACGAATTGTGTCTTGACAAAGTGGACGTTCTTGTGCTAATTGAGCAGGTGATTGATGAGACGTATGTGCAGTTCGGCGGCTACACCTTTAGGCAAAAATGCGGGGTGCCCATGGGTGGTTCAGCGTCGCCGGCTATTGCAGATTTAACTCTGTCTATGATCGAGTTTGACTTCGTGCAGCAAAACAAGGAAATCGCAAGGGGATTTGTATATGTGGCGAGGTATATTGATGACCTCATCGCAATAAAGTGTCAAAACTTTGCGCGAATGGCAGAGGCGATTTACCCTGGGGAGTTGCCGATCAAGCAAACTAATGCGACTGCTCAGAAGGCAGAATTTTTGGACATTGAAGTGAGCCTAGTGGATAATGGCAAGCTAGCGTTGACAGTTTACAACAAAACTGATCACTTCAACTTTGATGTGGTACGTTTTGGATTTGCTGATAGTAATGTGCATTCCAATGTTTTGACGGGTGTGTATTACAGCCAGTTGGTTAGATATGCGCGAATCTCTAATGTACAGCGCGACTTTGAGGGACGAGTATCGCAAATGGCTCAGGCAATGCTTGAGCATGGAATGAGCAGGGACAGATTAGTAGCTAAATTCATGTATTTTAGTGCTAAATATCGCGCGCTGATGATTAGAGTTGGCTTGGCCGATAATCACGAGCTCACGTCTTTTATGCATCGAGTTTTTCAGCGATAAGCTTACCGTAATCCTGGTTGGTACTGTAGTAAATGTAGCCCTATTTCAGTTTATTAATTTCTTTCAGTGTACCCAAGTTATACAGCTGGTTTTGGTCGGTGTAATAGTAGACAAGTTTTAGACTGTGAAGCGGAGTAGCAAAACGTAGCGCTTTTATTTCATTTTCCAAGTGGCAAGTGAGCGGAATCGCCAAGTTTTGCTGTTGCCGGCTTCTGGGATTCAAGACAAAGAAGCATGGCAAGATGTTGATGAAACACCGCCTCAAAAGCAGGTCAAAAAAGCTGCCTAAAAGTTATGATTTTTACAATGTAATGTACGTCTTGCTTATGTAGGCATGTGTATGTATGTATATGCATGGTTTGTGCATACGTATGTAGTGGTACATTATGTAGAGTATGTAAAAGGTAAATGTCTGGTGGCTTGGCACGGCATGAGTTGCATGATAAATATACCAGCTATGAAGGGTATTCTTCCTCAAGCCTTGGGGGAACAATACCCGGCCCGTCCTCTTCATAGCATACAATGCCCTTGTGCGTGACATTTTTGTATGATGATGGTTTGCATAAATACGTGCGGTCTTATTGTTTGGACACACGTACAAGAATGTCATATCGTAACATAGTATGTGGCAATGAAGAGGGGCAATTTCTTGGGTTCGGGGCTTACCATTGGACGTGGGGCTTTGCCTTATGTTCATTCGGTTAGCTCGTTATGTACGCCTTTTGGCAGATAGAAATTGCTGTGGGCTCACAGGGGGTTGGTAGTAAATGGACAAGGCAGGGTAATACTAATTTTGAGCATGTTAAGATTAGCAAGGGTGGTATGTATTATGCTCGGCGGCAGGTGGCCTGATTATGGTCACTTGCGGAGTGGAATGCTGGAGTGTTTTGCAATAGTAGGTACAGTATGTGTGTGTATTTATGCGCATAGCATGTGTGTATGCATGTAGTATACAGTACTTCGAGTTGGCTATTCTAGCTTTTCATTATAGGCTTAGCAATGGACATAGGCTTAGGCTTAGCGATGGACATAGGCTTATATGCTTAGCTATGGACATAGGCTTAGGCCTAGCTTTGGACATAGGCTTAGGCTTAGCTTTGGACATTGGCTTAGGCTTAGCTATGGACATAGGCTTAGGCTTAGCTTTGGACATAGGCGTAGGCTTACAGTACGGGCCAGCTGCGTTTATCACACACTAAAAATATCTCAGGATCTAGCCAACGTAGCGCAAAACGGTTAAAAATCTCTCGATAAGTTTCAGCGGGATTGAAAACAAAAAAAACCGCATGCGTCTACGTGCCCTCTGTGTCGAGAAATCGCCAATTTCCTTAAGTACTAAAAATGTACACTTTTTTTCGATTATTCAACATAAATGAACAAGCCGCAAAAATTTTTTCATTAAAACTAGCCTATCCTATGTAAAATTTGGCGTAGATTTTAATAATAGTATCGTTGATCCAAAAAATTTAACCCCTATCCAAACATTGTCAAAAATATACAAATTTTGCAAAATTATATACTAGGGGTTAAATTTCTTTGAAACACCGATACTGTTTTTGAAATCTACACCAAATTTTACATAGGATAGGCTAGTTTTAATGAAAAAATTTTTGCGGCATTGTTCATTTATGTGGAATAATCGAAAAAAGTGTACCTTTTTAGTATATTTTCAGTACTTAAGGAAATCGGCGATTTCTCGACCTAGAGGGCACATAGACGCATGCGGTTTTTTATTTTCAATCCCGCTGAAACTTATCGAGAGATTTTTAACCGCTTTGCGCTACGTTGGCTAGATCCTGAGATATTTTTAGTGTGTGATAAACGCAGCTGGCCCGTACTGTAGCTATAGACATAGGAGCTTTGGACATAGGCTTAGGCTTAGCTATGGACATAGGCTTATAGGCTAAGCAATGGACATAGGCTTAGGCTTAGCGATGGACATAGGCTTAGGCTTAGCTATAGACATAGGCTTAGGCGTAGCTATAAACGTTTATTCGACACAGATATGTGTGAAAAGTAATAGTACCGAATATCCACAACAACGCAGACATTTTACGATACTGTATACATAATAAATAAATACGTACAAAACAGTCGCAGTAAAGGCAAAAACGGTGGGAACTCTAAAACTTGTACACACGTGCATGATCAGCGATATGAAAACTGTCTAGTGAAGTGACAAAGGAATTTCGCGAGTTACTTGACACAATATTTTCCGATAGCAAGTTCCACAGAGGTACAACACGATGCCAAAACATGGATTGTTGTAAGCTGTTATTTGCATATGGCACAGTAAGCCGTAGTGGGTGACCGCGAATTGAACGTGCCCTACGAAAAAACTGATTCTCGTCCAAGTCAACGCGCCCCGTAAAAACACAATAGCACATACAAAGATCAGCTTTTAAACGCCGAACCTCCAAACTCTGAATACCTAGGTGAGCACATCGCAACTCATAGTTGAGCTTAACACCATGACATCTTGAAAAAACAGCTGAGGTAAAATATAACTGTACTCTCTCAATCAACCTTATGTCAGACACTTTGGAAGGGCTCCACACAACAGTAGCAAACTCTAACAATGGCCGTACATACCTATAATATGCACGCATAAGAATTTCGTCATTATTGGTACTGAAAGCCTTAAAGGGGAACTTTGCGCGGAAAATTCGGGGTAAGGCTACACTCATCATTAGATAGAGCATAAAAAATGCTGCAAAACGCACCAAGTCCCATCCCTCTACGTTGCGTCATTCTTGAGTGACAGGCACAATACTGATCTGTGAGCCAGAAACTCAGCTTGAGAGCACGTAGCTCGCTAACCACTGCACCAATCTGAATAGTTTTTCTACCACCGTGTGCTCCGTTTGGTGTTCTACCTTTTTGTTGTATAAAGTTTCGCTGTATCTTCACTGCCTGTGGAACGGGAAGCCAAAAAACGTGTGTCGTTGCGCAGTTTAGCACATATTTCGTCCACGTCCCTGTCATGGATGAAATATGTGCTAAACTGCGCAACGACACACGTTTTTTGGCTTCCCATTCGACAGGCAGTGAAGATACAGCGAAAATTCATACAACAAAAAGGTAGAACACCAAACGGAGCACACGGTGGTAGAAAAATTATTCAGATTGGTGCAGTGGTTAGCGAGCTACGTGCTCTCAAGCTGAGTTTCTGGCTCACTGATCAGTATTGTGCCTGTAACTCAAGAATGACGCAACGTAGAGGGATGGGACTTGGTGCGTTTTGCAGCATTTTTATGCTCTATCTAATGATGAGTGTAGCCTTACCCCGAATTTTCCGCGCAAAGTTCCCCTTTAAGAATAGAACGCGCAACCCCATACGCTTTTGCAGATATTATCGAGCAGTGCTGAGTGAAAGAAAAACTGGAAGACATAATGACGCCTAAGTCCCTACATGAAGACACAGAAGAAAGGTTTGAACCAGACAAACTGTACAATTTTGGCTGCGAGTTACCAATAGATAGCACATTACATTTAGCCACGTTAAGAGACAATTGCCATTTATCATCCCACTCTTGTATAATAGATAAAGCATCCTGAAGGGCGGCTGCATTATTACTGTCAGCAAACACTTACATTATTATACTGTCAGCTATGGACATAGGCTTATATGCTTAGCTATGGACATAGGCTTAGGCTTAGCTTTGGCTTAGCTTTGCTTAGCTTAGCTTAGCTTTGGCTTAGCTTAGGCTTAGGCTTAGCTCAGCTTAGGCTGCATTATTACTGTCAGCTATGGACATAGGCTTATATGCTTAGCTTTGGACATAGGCTCAGGCTTAGCTTTGGACATAGGCTTAGGCTTAGCTATGGACATAGGCTTAGGCTTAGCTTTGGACATAGGCGTAGGCTTAGCTATAGACATAGGCTTAGGCTTAGCTTTGGACATAGGCTTAGGCTTAGCTTTGGACATAGGCTTAGGCTTAGCGATGGACATAGGCTTGCTTAGGCTTAGCTTTGGACGTAGGCATAGGCTTAGCTATGGACATAGGCTTATAGGCTTAGCAATGGACATAGGCTTAGGCTTAGCGATGGACATAGGCGTAGGCTTAGCTATAGACATAGGCTTAGGCTTAGCTATGGACATAGGCTTATGTGCTAAGCTATGGACATAGGCTTAGGCTTAGCTTTGGACATAGGCTTAGGCTTAGCTTTGGACATAGGCTTAGGCTTAGCTATGGACATAGGCGTAGGCTTAGCTATAGACATAGGCTTAGCTTTGGACATAGGCTTAGGCTTAGCTGTGGACATAGGCTTAGGCTTAGCGATGGACATAGGCTTAGGCTTAGTTTTGGACATAGGCTTAGGCTTAGCTTTGGACATAGGCTTAGGCTTAGCTATGGACATAGGCTTAGGCTTAGCTTTGGACATAGGCGTAGGCTTAGTTAGCTATAGACATTGGCTTAGCTGGCTTCGACTTAGCCATAGACATTGGCTTAGCTATGGACATAGGCTTAGGCTTCGCAATGGACCTAGAGCCTAAGTTCTAAGGTTCAAACCAAGCCCCACATGCAGGTGTGGCGTGTACCTACCGTACGTACCTGACAACAGTCCATTGGAAAGAAGTAATGCCATGGTCGTCTTTCGAATCCGAGCCATCCAGTATGACACTATTGGCTGGCAGATATATCGTCTGATTGCCTTTCACCACTGCCTGAGGCGGTTCGTTTGTCGCTGCAAACAGCACGTACAGTTTTCTTACACTATCCGTTCCACCATGTACAGTAGCATAGAGAGCAGGGTAGCAGGGGGAAAGTCGGACAACAAGGCTGCTTTATGTTCGTCTCCTATAGTCTGGCCGATAGCAGTTGGCACTTGGACTCAAGGCGAGTTGCGTAGTTTGCATGTACTTCTGCTAAATAGGAGTACACGAAGCGTGGACAGAAATCCGCATTCGTAAATCTATCTTACGCAACGCGCCTTGAGTTCAAGTGCCAACTGCTATTGGCCAGACTATAGTTTGTGACCAAAACCACATCACCCTGTCGTATTTTGTGGAAGGTCACCCCACTTAGTAGCTTAGCTTGGTTGGTGTCCGACTTTACCCCCCCCCCCCCCCCCCCCCGTCCGACTTTTCCCCACTCTACCCATCCATCAACTTTTGACCAGTGGTGTGCACTCGTTCTGTCGTTTGGGTTAGTGGCAAATTCCTACACCTCCCCCATTCCGTAGAGACTTTTATACAGAATCGCTCCTCTTCAATATATACACCCCGCCCACCGTCCATTATCAATTTTGGCTGTGCCATGTTGCTCACCTGAGCTCACCACCATCCTGAGCGTTTTCTGGTCAGATTGACCCTTCACATCCTCGACGCGTAAATGGAACGTGTACGTACCGCCCTCCTTCACGTTGCTCAACGTCAGAACGGACGTCGTCGTACCCTACAAAACGAAAAGTACAAAAATGCGCGGGGTAATTCGGGTCACTCCTACTTAATTTATGTTAACCGCTCCGCTATTTCGATGGTCGCCGCGACCAAATTATGCGACCTAGGGCGACTAAAATCGATCGCATTTTGGTCACATTTTTCTTACTAATTTTTCCACCAATGCTACCAGTGAACTCTCTGGATGGCGTTTTGGACGTTTTGTCGATCTTGTCGGCGAGGGTCGCATTTTGGTCGTGGCGACCATCGAAATAGAGGACGGGTTAATTATCTTAACACGTACCCCGAAAAGGCGTCATTGTTGACAACAAGTCTCTCAGTTGTTGGCCGTTTGTTGACAATTTACATGGGTGTTGTCGGTTTATTGTCCGTCAACAAACCAACAAGAAAAGGGTACATAATTCGTCAACCAATGAACAACAAACGGGGGAACATGAGCGACTTGTTGTCAACAATGACGGCTTCTCGGGGTATGTGTTAAGTCTAACCACATACCGTCATATCCACCGGTTTATTGCCCGGCTCCGACGTCCACGTGTATTTCACCACCTTCTTATCGTCATGTGACTTGTTGCCGCATATGTACACCACACCGTCTGGCAGAACGGGGAGAGTGAGGGAGAAGTCGCCGTCTTGCGCCTCGCCGCACCGACCAACCACCGCGTCCGGCACGTCGTCTCTCTCTACAAAAATTGGGGTTCAGTGGGGTAAACCCGGACACGGGGGAAACCCGGACGCCTAAGCTTTTCTGAACTTGCCGCTTCAGCAAATGATGAAGATGGTAGCTCATTTGAAAGAGGAGAGTTCAAGGAATCGATTGGTAGAATACTTGTCTCAATCGATCCTATGGTTGCTGAGATATACTAGGTGTCCGGGTTTACCCCCGTGTCCGGATTTACCCCACAGTACCCCAAGGGGAAAAGGGTCAATTGTGAGACTGACGGTCATCGAGCCAGGTAGTTCAATGGTTAGGGCGCTCGCCTGAAACGCGAGAGGTCCAGGGTTCGATTCCCTGGCTGGCACACCCGCGCCAAATTTTCCTTCTTGATTCCATACGCATCCATAATCAACACCAATGTACACCGTCCGAGCAACTTCCTCATGGGGGTATGGGCAGGCTAAGACTATGGGGTAAACCCGGCCACCTCGTACTGAAGTCATTTATTTATACGTATACACATGGGTAGCAGGGTGTACCTCATGGTATACTCTGTGCAGTACAGGTACTCCTGGTATGTGTATGCAGTATTATGTACACATAAGGACGAACAATTACATGTACCTTTTGACACAATCACCACTGCTTCTACGCTATCGCTTAAACCGGATGCAGACGTCACTTTCAACCTGCAACAAGCACAAAGTTCGCACCGTATGAAATATATAGTAATATTGTCATAAAGTGTACTGCGTTCACCACAATAGTTATAGCTATATGCTAAAATATTAGAGTAACAACGAACAGAGAAGCTTTCGTTTACCCGAACGTGTAATTTCCCGGTAGGAGAGACGGGAAAGTGATCTGTTTCGAGTGTTTCATATCGAAGTTGGCAATCTCAGGACCGTTCTTCAGTGACCACGTGTACGTGAGGCCTTTACCTTCAGGATCCACGCTCCCTATAGGTACAGAGAAAGAACAAGAGCGTTGCACACGTATGGCTTTGGCGGGCTGGTACCACAATGCTATGTGAATATTCTTGCTAAGACATGTGACGCAATTATTACCAGATCCGTCTAAGACCACCTGCATGCGTTCCTCTGTGGTGAGAGATGGTGGGGTGATTTTTGCTACCGGTGGATCAAGCTGACGTCGCTCTAAAACACGTCAACACTCGTCACAAGGCCCTTTAACCCCCTGCGTAATCCCAGGCGTCCGTCTGTCCGTAGCCACCCAGCAAACCCCGTCCGTAGACGGGGCAAACCCCGTCCGTAGACGAGGTTTGTTTTTCCACCCCGTCTACGGACGCGGTTTGCCCCGTCTACGGACGGGGTTTGCCGGGTGGCTACGGACAGGCGGACGCCTGGGATTACGAAGGGGGTTAAGCTGGTAGAAATGCGCTTGAAGCAAGCCAAGGTTGTTCCTTCATCACTATGAAGCTCAAGTCGTATTGCGTAGTTTTTCATGCACTCCTGCATACGTAGGAGTGACGTGAAACATGGGCAGCAATCCGCACTTGTCTCTCTTTCTATTTTATACGCAAATACGTACGATTTGAGTTCCACGGCGAACTCTTTACGTTCAGATGGTGCATGTCTCGGATGTGAAGAAGCTACAACCATCCAGTAGTGTTCAATAAACTGGACGGGCGAAATGAAGCCTTACCTGGCAGCACATTGAGTCGATGGACGGCCACACCTTCAGTCGTTTTGCCCGTTATCTTGACCCGAAAAGTCTTCTGACCAGGATACAACTGCAGACAGCATAAAAAAGCAGTCGTTCCGTCCTGCCTTAACCCATCCCAACAGACGCGGTTTTCGTTTCTTTCCGCGTGGGGGCCGAACCACGACTCATACAGCAAAGGCCGCTTTACACTTGGGGTACCGTGGGGTAAATTCGGCCACCTAGCTCCCGCTGAGTTGCAGTTTCAGCAAATGATGAACCAAATAGGCACCTCATTCGAAAGGGGAGTTCAAGTCTGAATCGATTGATATCACATTTATCTCAATCGGTCCATAGGTTGCTGAGATATGCAGCCCTGAAACTAGATGGCCGGGTGTAAACCCCTATAGTCTGGCCAATTCGGCACATTCGGCAAATTTTCCTTCTCGACTGTGTCACTCTAGTCGGCCCTGGTTGATTGAGAGGTGCCAAATAGGCGCCCTCTCCTAGGAAAACCGGCTAGCTGTCATGATCAAAAGGGGAAATTGTGTGACTGAGGTCATCCGAGTGTGTAGTCAAATGGTTAAGGCGCTCGGCTGGAACTCGAGAGGTCCAGGGTTCGATTCCCTGGCACATTCGGCAAATTTTCCTTCTCAACAGGAGTTGACACTCGGACTCAAGGCGCGTTGCGTAAAGTAGATTCACAAATGCGGATTTCTGTCCACGCTTCGTGTACTCCTATTTAGCAGAAGTAGGGTACTGTTGGGTAAACCCGGACACGGGGTAAACCCGGACACCTAGTATATCTCAGCAACCATACGACCGATTGAGACAAGTATTTTACCAATCCATTCCTTGAACTCTTCTCTTTCAAATGAGCTACAATGTTCATCATTTGGGAAACGGCAGGTTCAGAAAAGCTTAGCTGTCAGGGTTTACCCCGTGTCCGGGTTTACCCGATAGTACCCTACATGCAAACTACGCAGGACGACTTGAGTCCAAGTGCCAACTCCTACTGGCCAGACAATAGTACCCTACTACTACCCTACATACATAGGTACCTTTCTCAGTTCCAGGGTAGGCTTATCCCATCCGACGCCGACGTCCGCCGCAGAATCACTCTTACTCGCCGACCCCGTTGTTGGCGTCTTGCCAGAAGAGGACACCGTGGTCCACGCGTACACGTATTCCTCCAGCGGAGCCTCATCACCCGTTCTTACACTCGCTGTCAGCCTCACTTTTTCCACTGGTAACTGCACTTCCACCGGCCCCGAAATCACCACATCCAGCTTTCGTTTCACCGCCGGCGTAGACACAGTAGTAGGAAGAGACTGAAAAAGCAGAGCGCGAGGCTAATTTGGACCAAAAGCAGACGTCGGCCTGAGGTCAGTTGGGGTATGTACAGCTACAGCACACCCCCACCCACCCCCTCACATAACCCCACTCCCATATATTGAAAAAGTTACATACCACTAAAGCTCACAGCCTTACTATGGAGATCGATCCCCAAAATTGCATACCCCCACCCTGAATACCGTGCCGATGTCTGCAAAAGAAGTGCGGGGTAAACATTTTTATCACCATGCACAGATAAGAGTACACACACAGCACATACCGGGATATCCGTACGCACAGTACACCTTCCAGTTTTGGCATCTCTGCGCAGGCCGTGCAAACAGCGGCACACACCGCTCTTGGCATTACTGGTTCCAGTGGCTGCACAAACCTCGTTGCCCGGGCACTGGTCCTGGCCTGCCAAATCGCAAGCCACAGGCGCCAATAACGCTGGACTAGTGCCGTCTTTCCTGGTTACCTCTCCCACACAAGCGTTCTCCTCTCTCTTCTGCCCTTCCTGGCACGCACATGTTCGTTTGCCGCCCCCGTCCTTAACCGGCAAACAAAGCACATCGGGTGGACACAGTGCAACCCTGGTCACCGCTTTGTCACTGCCTTTCGTATCTTCACCGCATGCGTCGCCATACTTCACCAGCTCCACCTTAATCCCCGGTGGAGAGGATCCTTCAAGTTTTAAGGCAGCCTCGCGCACCCAGACGAAAACTGAGGCGTTGTTCTGCAGGGAGGTGGCGGGGCGCGGTTGGCAGAGTGCCAGGGAGGCGCAGCGGATCTTGTAGCAGCGGTGCGAAGCGCCGTAAAGGAAGGCGGCGTGACAGGCGGCGTCGGCGCAGCAGGCGACAGCGCACGCGGCGGCGTCCGCGTCCGGCGCGAACGGACGCACTTCCGTGTAGATTCCGGCGCGGCGGAGCGCGGAAGGGACGAAGCCGCGACGCGGGCGCGGAACGTCGCAATTCGGGGCGGCGGCGGCGGCGGAATTCGAATTGGAATTCGGTGGCAGCGCGGTGACGGAATTCGAGTTGGAATTCGGCGCCGCGGCGGAATTCGAGTTGGCGGTGGCGGAATTCGGCGCGGCGGCGGAATTCGACTTGGAATTCGGTGGTGATTCGGGGACGGAATTCGAGTTGGAATTCGGTGGTAGCTGTGCGGTGGCGGAATTCGAGTTGGTGGTGGCGGAATTCGGGGCGGAATTCGGCGCCGCGGCGGAATTAAAGTTAGAATTCGGCGGTGCCGGCACGGTGGCAAAATTCGGTGCCGCGGAATTCGAGTTGGATATCGGTGAAGCGGAGGATGAGGCCGAATTCGAATTCGGCGCTGCGGCAAACGCGGTAGACAACAGTAGGATGAGGTAGAACCAGTTGTATACTTGATAAAATTGGCGATGGCAATACGCTAAATATGAAGAAAATCATACTACTGATCAATCAGTAGCCCTGAAAATCTCAGGGTGGTCGTGACTCTAATTAGAGATTTTCAGTGCAATCTTTGATCGGCGCCGGTCAGCTGGCGACCACCCAAAACTTTCAGCGCAACCAATGAGTATTGCGTCACATAAACAAGGAAATCTCTATGAAATGGAAACATGGGTTGAAGCACAGCCAAACGGTAAAGTCACCCATCGCGGCTTGTAGCATACAACATAAAATAGGCTCTATCTGTCTCCTCCCTGTCAGAAAGAGATGTCTTTAAATCCAGAGGTCCATTCTTTATTCCTGGCAATCATCTTGCTTTTGGCATCTCCACATAAGCTTCAAAAATTTTGGCACATCGTACCTACCCTCTACCTATAAATAGCAAAACCAGACAAAAAGCCATGTATAGCTTCAGTCAGTCAGATATAGTCACAAGCAAAATGTAGCAAACCGACAAAATATCGGATAGTTTCTCAAAATCAGCAGAGTCAACCATATCAATCGTTTTACTGGAAAGTGTAATAGTAAGATAGCGAGCACATATAATATTCATCATCAACTACAAGGCACCAATTGCAATTTTTCAATCACGTATTCATCGCCCGCTTTTGCCGACAGTAAATTTGCGGAAAGGGATTGATTCGTGCTAATACGCGACTCCAGCTCACAACCCGCATCCAAACAAATCACCTGCAACAATATTTGGCAATATTAACTCATACCCCGACCTGGCGTCATTGTTGCTGTCCGTGGATAACAAAATTGACAACGAACAACAAAACCGACAAAACCCCTATAAAAACGGACAACAAACAACAAAACGGACAACAAAACCGACAACAAGTGAAAAAGTTGTTGCCAACAGTGACGCCAGGTCGGGGTATGAGTTAAAACGCTCGCAGTGCAGAATACGAAACAGGCATAATCAAGGTCATTTTCAGAAGCACACCTACACACATAGTATACGCATGACCTGTAAAATGCCACATTGCGACACACACTGCTACATGAATGACTGCTATTATACGTGGAATGTACAATACATGCACAGATACATGAGTGGTATATTTCACTCGCCAGCCATTGTATTATCTCGCAAGAGCAGAAAATGCGATCGATAACACGTGGAGTGCCGCAAATCAACAATTGAGCAATTGTCGCGCTCGTGGCGCAGGCGGTAAGACGGGCTGCGTCCGATCTGCCGTCCTCTGCGTCATGAGTTCCCACTCTCGCCAGGTGGGATTAAAGCGACTGGCAACCCCAGCGGCAGTATGGTGCGCCCGCTCGCTGGCTTCTAAAGGCACCAGTGCTTTCCTTCGGGTCTGCACACCCCGACCAGTGGTCGCTGATGGCTGTTCGGCTTCGTGCCAGGCCCTTCCCTGGTTCGGGCCATTGTTGGTCGTGCCTTGTGGCACTGGACTGGCCCACCATAACGGGCGTTGTTAAAGGTTCGGAGGAGACTAGGTGGGTTTCACCTACAGCCGACCCTGTGGGGTACGGTCTCGCCAAAAAAAAAAACAAACAATTGAGCAATTATGAAACGATACGACTAGGTCATTATACTGCGCAAGCAATAAGCTGCAATAACATGGACAAGAATAGAAAGCTTGCTTGGAAATATACCAACCAAAACGAATATGGACCATAAACCAAGTCAGCTGCCTAGCTTTTGTCAGCCAAACAAGGAAAATACGCACAAAAGCCAAATCAGACAAGCGTAAACAGAACACACAGGGTGGTACTGTGGGATAAGTACTGCTTGTTTCATCGTCTTCTTCAGCACGTATAAAAAAAACGCACCGTACGTACCTTGTTTTTCATCGAAACGCCATTTGTTGTACTTGTTGAGGCTTCCGCATCACTTTCCAGGCCGCCGTTCCACTGAGAATCTCCTGGAAAAAGAGATATTGCGGTTGGTAGGCCAAATTTTCCCCCCGCTTGCCATGCAGTTTTCCCGCACAAACTTACCATCGTTCGACGCCTCTTGATTCATAGAATTCCGTTCTGGCCATGCCCCTTCACGATTTCGACAAAAATATACTAGTTTATTGCAAAAGATATGCGGACTTTCCTGCTCCGACTTTTTCTTTTCTTTCTTTTTTCTTCGCGCACTTTTGTTGTTGTTTTTCCACGGAAAAGCACGGACTGTTTTCGCTCCACGCCCGAAAGAAAACGAAAGTCAACGAAAGAAAAAAAGAAAAGGAACTCGCAATTTTCTCATCGACGAATCCAATATATTTTTGTCGAAATCGTGAAGGGGCATGGCCAGAACGGAATTCTATGAATCAAGAGGCGTCGAATGATGGTAAGTTTGTGCGGGAAAACTGCATGGCAAGCGGGGGGAAATTTGGCCTACCAACCGCAATATCTCTTTTTCCAGGAGATTCTCAGTGGAACGGCGGCCTGGAAAGTGATGCGGAAGCCTCAACAAGTACGACAAATGGCGTTTCGATGAAAAACAAGGTACGTACGGTGCGTTTTTTTTATACGTGCTGAAGAAGACGATGAAACAAGCAGTAAACCCGGCCACCTACGCCTCTTTGAACTTTCTGTTTCAGCAAATGGTGAACCAATAGATCATTTGAAAGAGAAGAATTCAAGGAATCAATTGATATTATATTTGTCTCAATCGGTCCTTTGGCTTCTGAGATATGCATGCAGCCCTTAAAGGGGAACTTTGCGCGGAAAATTCGGGGTAAGGCCACACACATCATCAAGGTAGACGCGATAGCGGAACCTCGAGAGGCTCACGAACGAAGCTCCGCCGCGTCCCACCTTACTTAGTCATGTGTAAATAGGAGTGACGGAAATGAAAACACGCATTTGCTCATAACTTCCGAGCCAAGAGGCGGATTGAGCTGATATTTTGCCTGAAGATGCCCCCTATGGGTACACATGTACTGACAAAATTTCAGCTCGATCGGCCTACTGGTTAGGGTGCAACGGGCGAAAACCCTATTTTTGAATGATGTCAGGCTCTTATGTACTGAAAAACTGTTCCCACCGTAACTTTTCAACGAGTCGTGGGATCGAGCTCGGTTTTTTTTTAAAAAGATTGGAAATGTAAAGATCTTGGGAAAGTGCTCCGGGCACTTTTTGCGTTTAAGGCCTCTGACACCCTTAAAATTGCGATTTTGTGGTAAAAATAGTTGCAAAGTTCCCACTCATACTCCTCCCTGGATTTCTTTCGGATCTGAGTGGTAGGTATACCAAAAGATAGACCTCACTCTACTCTCGATACGAATTTTTTTAGATTTTTAAAATTCGCTTTCATTCTCGAGTTATGAGCTGTCAAAGTTGGCTGTTTTTTATGTTTGGCTTTAGCAATACTTAAGGATGCGACAGACAGCTGAAATGAGTGCGTGCTGCACTGTAGAGGCCACATATACCATACCATTCGATTCGTCTTCAAAAGATCTATCGATTGCTGGCCACTGCGACATGCTTATGCCTGATTCACATAGTAAAAAATGTATTCACATAGGTGAAAGTCACAAAAAGGTGCTATTTTTCCAAAGTTGACGACTTGTAGGCTTGTGACATACCATTAGATTCGTCTAAGCAAGATCTATCTATTGGAAACAATTTCTACATGCTCGTTTCCAATAAGCCTGATTCACATAGTTTTTAGTTATTCACATACATATAAAAGAAAACAAAAATAGCTAAATGTAGGCATATGGGATACCATTCGATTCGTCTTCAAAAGATCTATCGATCGCTGCCCACTGCGACATGGCTAAATGTAGTCATGTGACATACAATTCAATTCATCTTGACATCCTTCCTCTCCCCCCCGCCCCGCCCCCCCCTTTTTTTTGCGGACCGCCCCCGCCAACCCCCGCCCCCCCCGCCCCCCCCCCCCCCGGCCCCGACCGACCCCGCCGCGCCGCGCCCCCGCCCGCCCCCCGCGCCCCCCCCCCCGCCACCCACCCGAGAGGAACCGACGCAGAGGACGGCAGATGGACGCAGCCCGCTACCGCCTGCGCCACGGCGCGACATTCAATTGTTGATTTGCGGCACTCCACGTGTTATCAATCGCATTTTCTGCTCTTGCGAGATAATAAATGGCTGGCGAGTGAAAATATACCACTCATGTATCTGCATGTATTGTACATTCCACGTATAATAGCAGTCATTCATGTAGCAGTGTGTGTCGCAATGTGGCATTTTACAGGTCATGCGTATACTATGTGTGTAGGTGTGCTTCTGAAAATGACCTTGATTATGCCTGTTTCGTATTCTGCACTGCGAGCGTTTTAACTCATACCCCGACCTGGCGTCACTGTTGGCAACAACTTTTTCACTTGTTGTCGGTTTTGTTGTCCGTTTTGTTGTTTGTTGTCCGTTTTTATAGGGGTTTTGTCGGTTTTGTTGTTCGTTGTCAATTTTGTTATCCCCGCGACAGCAACAATGACGCCAGGTCGGGGTATGAGTTAATATTGCCAAATATTGCAGGTGATTTGTTTGGATGCGGGTTGTGAGCTGGAGTCGGCGTTTTAGCACGAATCAATCCCTTTACCGCAAATTTACTGTCGGCACGGGCAGAATACGTGATTGAAAAATTGCAATTGGTGCCTTGTAGTTGCAGATAATCAATATATATTGCTCGCTATCTTACTATTACACTTTCCAGTAAAACGATTGATATGGTTGACTCTGCTGATTTTGAGAAACTATCCGATATTTTGTCGGTTTGCTACATTTTGCTTGTGACTATATCTGACTGACTGAAGCTATACATGGCTTTTTGTCTGGTTTTGCTATTTATAGGTAGAGGGTAGGTACGATGTGCCAAAATTTTTGAAGCTTATGTGGAGATGCCAAAAGCAAGATGATTGCCAGGAATAAAGAATGGACCTCTGGATTCAAAGACATCTCTTTCTGACAGGTAGCAGACAGATAGTAGCCTATTTTATGTTGTATGCTACAAGCCGCGATGGGTGACTTTACCGTTTGGCTGTGCTTCAACCCATGTTTCCATTTCATAGAGATTTCCTTGTTTATGTGACGCAATACTCATTGGTTGCGCTGAAAGTTTTGGGTGGTCGCCAGCTGACCGGCGCCGATCAAAGATTGCACTGAAAATCTCTAATTAGAGTCACGACCACCCTGAGATTTTCAGGGCTACTGATTGATCAGTAGTATGATTTTCTTCATATTTAGCGTATTGCCATCGCCAATTTTATCAAGTATACAACTGGTTCTACCTCATCCTACTGTTGTCTACCGCGTTTGCCGCAGCGCCGAATTCGAATTCGGCCTCATCCTCCGCTTCACCGATATCCAACTCGAATTCCGCGGCACCGAATTTTACCACCGTGCCGGCACCGCCGAATTCTAACTTTAATTCCGCCGCGGCGCCGAATTCCGCCCCGAATTCCGCCACCACCAACTCGAATTCCGCCACCGCACAGCTACCACCGAATTCCAACTCGAAGTCCGTCCCCGAATCACCACCGAATTCCAAGTCGAATTCCGCCGCCGCGCCGAATTCCGCCACCGCCAACTCGAATTCCGCCGCGGCGCCGAATTCCAACTCGAATTCGTCCGCACACTGCCACCGAATTCCAATTCGAATTCCGCCGCCGCCGCCGCCCCGAATTGCGACGTTCCGCGCCCGCGTCGCGGCTTCGTCCCTTCCGCGCTCCGCCGCGCCGGAATCTACACGGAAGTGCGTCCGTTCGCGCCGGACGCGGACGCCGCCGCGTGCGCTGTCGCCTGCTGCGCCGACGCCGCCTGTCACGCCGCCTTCCTTTACGGCGCTTCGCACCGCTGCTACAAGATCCGCTGCGCCTGGCACTCTGCCAACCGCGCCCCGCCACCTCCCTGCAGAACAACGCCTCAGTTTTCGTTGTTCCGGGTGCGCGAGGCTGCCTTAAAACTTGAAGGATCCTCTCCACCGGGATTAAGGTGGAGCTGGTGAAGTATGGCGACGCATGCGGTGAAGAATTTGGGAAAGGCAGTGACAAAGCGGTGACCAGGGTTGCACTGTGTCCACCAGATGTGTTTGCCGGTTAAGGACGGGGGCGGCAAACGAACGTGTGCGTGCCAGGAAGGGCAGAAGAGAGAGGAGAACGCTTGTGTGGGAGAGGTAACCAGGAAAGACGGCACTAGTCCAGCGTTATTGGCGCCTGTGGCTTGCGATTTGGCAGGCCAGGACCAGTGCCCGGGCAACGAGGTTTGTGCAGCCACTGGAACCAGTAATGCCAAGAGCGGTGTGTGCCGCTGTTTGCACGGCCTGCGCAGAGATGCCAAAACTGGAAGGTGTACTGTGCGTACGGATATCCCGGTATGTGCTGTGTGTGTACTCTTATCTGTGCATGGTGATAAAAATGTTTTCCCCGCACTTCTTTTGCAGACATCGGCACGGTATTCAGGGTGGGGGTATGGATTTTTTGGGGATCGATCTCCATAGTAAGGCTGTGAGCTTTAGTGGTATGTAACTTTTTCAATATATGGGAGTGGGGTTATGTGAGGGGGTGGTGGGGGTGTGCTGTAGCTGTACATACCCCAACTGACCTCAGGCCGACGTCTGCTTTTGGTCCAAATTAGCCTCGCGCTCTGCTTTTCAGTCTCTTCCTACTACTGTGTCTACGCCGGCGGTGAAACGAAAGCTGGATGTGGTGATTTTGAGCCATTGAAGTTGCCATTACCAGTGGAAAAAGTGAGGCTGACAGCGAGTGCAAGAACGGGTGATGAGGCTCCGCTGGAGGAATACGTGTACGCGTGGACCACGGTGTCCTCTTCTGGCAAGACGCCAACAACGGGGTCGGCGAGTAAGAGTGATTCTGCGGCGACTTCGGCGTCGGATGGGATAAGCCTACCCTGGAACTCAGAAAGGTACCTATGTATGTAGGGTAGTAGTAGGGTACTATTGTCTGGCCAGTAGGAGTTGGCACTTGGACTCAAGTCGTCCTGCGTAGTTTGCATGTAGGGTACTATCGGGTAAACCCGGACACTGGGTAAACCCTGACAGCTAAGCTTTTCTGAACCTGCCGTTTCCCAAATGTTGAACATGGTAGCTCATTTGAAGGAGGAGAGTTCAAGGCATCAATTGGTAGAATACTTGTCTCAATCGGTCCTATGGTTGCTGAGATATTCTAGGTCTTCGGGTTTACCCCGTGTCCGGGTTTACCCCACAGTACCCTACTTCTGCTAAATAGGAGTACACGAAGCGTGGACAGAAATCCGCATTTGTGAATCTACTTTACGCAACGCGCCTTGAGTCCGAGTGTCAACTCCTGTTGAGAGGAACCCCGAATGTGCCAGGGAATCGAACCCTGGACCTCTCGAGTTCCAGCCGAGCGCCTTAACCATTTGAGCTTCACACTCGGATGACCTCAGTCACACAATTTCCCCTTTTGATCAGCCGACAGCTAGCCAGTTTTCATAGGAGAGGGCGCCTACTTGGCACCCTCTCAATCAACCAGGGCCGACTAGAGTGACACAGTCAAGAAGGAAAATTTGCCGAATGTGCCGAATTGGCCAGACTATAGGGGTTTACACCCGGCCATCTATCGTTTCAGGGCTGCATATCTCAGCAACCTATGGACCGATTGAGATAAATGTGATATCAATCGATTCAGACTTGAACTCCCCTTTCAATAGAGGTGCCTATTTGGTTCATCATTTGCCGAAACTGCAACTCAGCGGGAGCTAGGTGGCCGAATTTACCCCACGGTACCCCAAGTGTAAAGCGGCCTTTGCTGTATGAGTCGTGGTTCGGCCCCCACGCGGAAAGAAACGAAAACCGCGTCTGTTGGGATGGGTTAAGGCAGGACGGAACGACTGCTTTTTTATGCTGTCTGCAGTTGTATCCTGGTCAGAAGACTTTTCGGGTCAAGATAACGGGCAAAACGACTGAAGGTGTGGCCGTCCATCGACTCAATGTGCTGCCAGGTAAGGCTTCATTTCGCCCGTCCAGTTTATTGAACACTACTGGATGGTTGTAGCTTCTTCACATCCGAGACATGCACCATCTGAACGTAAAGAGTTCGCCGTGGAACTCAAATCGTACGTATTTGCGTATAAAATAGAAAAAGAGACAAGTGCGGATTGCTGCCCATGTTTCACGTCACTCCTACGTATGCAGGAGTGCATGAAAAACTACGCAATACGACTTGAGCTTCATAGTGATGAAGGAACAACCTTGGCTTGCTTCAAGCGCATTTCTACCAGCTTAACCCCCTTCGTCCCCCCAGGCGTCCGCCTGTCCGTAGCCACCCGGCAAACCCCGTCCGTAGACGGGGCAAACCGCGTCCGTAGACGGGGTGGAAAAACAAACCTCGTCTACGGACGGGGTTTGCCCCGTCTACGGACGGGGTTTGCTGGGTGGCTACGGACAGACGGACGCCTGGGATTACGCAGGGGGTTAAAGGGCCTTGTGACGAGTGTTGACGTGTTTTAGAGCGACGTCAGCTTGATCCACCGGTAGCAAAAATCACCCCACCATCTCTCACCACAGAGGAACGCATGCAGGTGGTCTTAGACGGATCTGGTAATAATTGCGTCACATGTCTTAGCAAGAATATTCACATAGCATTGTGGTACCAGCCCGCCAAAGCCATACGTGTGCAACGCTCTTGTTCTTTCTCTGTACCTATAGGGAGCGTGGATCCTGAAGGTAAAGGCCTCACGTACACGTGGTCACTGAAGAACGGTCCTGAGATTGCCAACTTCGATATGAAACACTCGAAACAGATCACTTTCCCGTCTCTCCTAGCCGGGAAATTACACGTTCGGGTAAACGAAAGCTTCTCTGTTCGTTGTTACTCTAAATATTCTAGCATATAGCTATAACTATTGTGGTGAACGCAGTACACTTTATGACAATATTACTATATATTTCATACGGTGCGAACTTTGTGCTTGTTGCAGGTTGAAAGTGACGTCTGCATCCGGTTTAAGCGATAGCGTAGAAGCAGTGGTGATTGTGTCAAAAGGTACCTGTAAGTGTTCGTCCTTATGTGTAGATAATACTGCATACGCATACCAGGAGTACCTGTACTGCACATAGTATACCATATTGTACACCCTGCTATCGATGTGTATACGTATAAATAAATGACTTCAGTACGAGGTGGCCGGGTTTACCCCATAGTCTAAGCCTGCCCATACCCCCATGAGGAAGTTGCTCGGACGGTGTACATTGGTGTTGATTATGGATGCGTATGGAATCAAGAAGGAAAATTTGGCGGCGGGTGTGCCAGCCAGGGAATCGAACCCTGGACCTCTCGCGTTTCAGGCGAGCGCCCTAACCATTGAACTACCTGGCTCGATGACCGTCAGTCTCACAATTGACCCTTTTCCCCTTGGGGTACTGTGGGGGCAGATCCGTATGCATGGGGTCGTAAACCGGGACACCTAGTACAACTCAGCAATCATAGGCATCGATTCAGACAAGCATTCTACTCAATCGATTCCTTGAACTTTCTTCTTTTCAAACCAGCTACGATCTTCATCATTTGCTGAAGCGGCAAGTTCAGAAAAGCTTAGGCGTCCGGGTTTCCCCCGTGTCCTCGGGTTTACCCCACTGAACCCCGAATTTCTTTGTAGAGAAGAGTACGACGTGCCGGACGCGGTGGTTGGTCGGTGCGGCGAGGCGCAAGACGGCGACTTCTCCCTCACTCTCCCCGTTCTGCCAGACGGTGTGGTGTACATATGCGGCAACAAGTCACATGACGATAAGAAGGTGGTGAAAGACACGTGGACGTTGGAGCCGGGCAATAAACCGGTGGATATGACGGTATGGTGCGCTGGACATAACCTTACATACCCCGCAATAAGCCTTCATTGTCGCCAACAAGTCGTTTTCAATGTTCCCCCCGTTTGTTGTTCATTGGTTGACGAACTCATGTACCCTTTTCTTGTTGGTTTGTTGACGGACAATAAACCGACAACACCCATGTAAATTGTCAACAAACGGCAACAACAACTGAAGAAGACTTGTTGTCAACAATGACGCCTTTTCGGGGTAATGTGTTAAGATAATTAACCCGTCCTCTATTTCGATGGTCGCCACGACCAAAATGCGACCCTCGCCGACAAGATCGACAAAACGTCCAAAACGCCATCCAGAGAGTTCACTGGTAGCATTGGTGGAAAAATTAGAAGAAAAAATGTGACCAAAATGCGATCGATTTTAGTCGCCCTTAGGTCGCATAATTGGTCGTGGCGACCATCGAAGCAGTGGTAGCGGTTAACATAAATTAAGTAGGAGTGACCCGAATTACCCCGCGTTTTTGTACTTTTCGTTTTGGTAGGGTACGACGACGTCCGTTCTGACGTTGAGCAACGTGAAGGAGGGCGGTACGTACACGTTCCATTTACGCGTCGAGGATGTGAAGGGTCAATCTGACCAGAAACGCTCAGGATGGTGGTGAGCTCAGGTGAGCAACATGGCACAGCCAAAATTGATAATGGACGGTGGGGCGGGGTGTATATATTGAAGAGGAGCGATTCTGTATAAAAGTCTCTACGGAATGGGGGAGGTGTAGGAATTTGCCACTAACCCAAACGACAGAACGAGTGCACACCACTGGTCAAAAGTTGATGGATGGGTAGAGTGGGGAAAAGTCGGACGGGGGGGGGGGGGGGTAAAGTAGGACACCAACCAAGCTAAGCTACTAAGTGGGGTGACCTTCCACAAAATACGACAGGGTGATGTGGTTTTGGTCACGAACTATACATCTGGCCAATAGCAGTTGGCACTTGAACTGGAGGCGCGTTGCGTAAGATAGATTTACGAATGCGGATTTCTGTCCACGCTTCGTGTACTCCTATTTAGCAGAAGTACATGCAAACTACGCAACTCGCCTTGAGTCCAAGTGCCAACTGCTATCGGCCAGACTATCAGGAGACGAACATAAAGCAGCCTTGTTGTCCGACTTTCCCCCTGCTACCCTGCTCTCTATGCTACTGTACATGGTGGAACTGATAGTGTAAGAAAACTGTACGTGCTGTTTGCAGCGGCAAACGAACCGCCTCAGGCAGTGGTGAAAGGCAATCAGACGATATATCTGCCAGCCAATAGTGTCATACTGGATGGCTCGGATTCGAAAGACGACCATGGCATTACTTCTTTCCAATGGACTGTTGTCAGGTACGTACGGTCAGTGCACGCCACACCTGCATGTGGGGCTTGGTTTGAACCTTAGAACTTAGGCTCTAGGTCCATTGCGAAGCCTAAGCCTATGTCCATAGCTAAGCCAATGTCTATGGCTAAGTCGAAGCCAGCTAAGCCAATGTCTATAGCTAACTAAGCCTACGCCTATGTCCAAGCTAAGCCTAAGCCTATGTCCATAGCTAAGCCTAAGCCTATGTCCAAAGCTTAAGCCTAAGCCTATGTCCAAAACTAAGCCTAAGCCTATGTCCATCGCTAAGCCTAAGCCTATGTCCACAGCTAAGCCTAAGCCTATGTCCAAAGCTAAGTCTATGTCTATAGTTAAGCCTACGCCTATGTCCATAGCTAAGCCTAAGCCTATGTCCAAAGCTAAGCCTAAGCCTATGTCCAAAGCTAAGCCTAAGCCTATGTCCATAGCTTAGCACATAAGCCTATGTCCATAGCTAAGCCTAAGCCTATGTCTATAGCTAAGCCTACGCCCTATGTCCATCGCTAAGCCTAAGCCTATGTCCATTGCTAAGCCTATGTCTATAGTAAGCCTACGCCTTGTCCATAGCTAAGCCTATGCCTACGTCCAAAGCTAAGCCTAAGCATGTCCAAAGCAAGCCAAGCCTATGTCCAAGCTGGCGCGAAGGCCTAAGCAAGCCTATGTCCATCGCTAAGCCTAAGCCTATGTCCAAAGCTAAGCCTAAGCCTATGTCCATAGCTAAGCCTTAAGCCTACGTCGATAGCTAAGCCTATGCCTATGTCCAAAGCTAAGCCTGAAGCCTATGTCCATAGCTAAGCCTAAGCCTATGTCCAAAGCCTAAGCCTGAGCCTATGTCCAAAGCTAAGCATATAAGCCTATGTCCATAGCTGAGCCTACGCCTAAGTCCCTACATATAGAAGACACAGAAGAAAGGTTTGAACCAGACAAACTGTACAATTTTGGCTGCCGAGCTTACCGAATCAATCACACATTACATTTAGCCACGTAAGGAGCGATTGCCATTTATCATCCCACTCTGTATAATAATGCAGCCTGAAGGGCGGCTGCATTTTCTGTAGCAAACACTTACATTATTATCTCAGCTATGACATAGCTATCTAGCATGACAAGCAGTAAGCCTAAGCCTAAGCTAAGCCAAAGCTAAGCTAAGCTAAGCAAAGCTAAGCCAAAGCTAAGCCTAAGCCTATGTCCATAGCTAAGCATATAAGCCTATGTCCGGATAGCTGACAGTATAATAATGTAAGTGTTTGCTGACAGTAAATAATGCAGCCGCCCTTCAGGATGCTTTATCTATTTATATAAGTGGGATGATAAATGGCAATTGTCTCTTAACGTGTCTAAATGTAATGTGCTATCTATTGGTAACTCGCAGCCAAAATTGTACAGTTTGTCTGGTTCAAACCTTTCTTCTGTGTCTTCATGTAGGGACTTAGGCGTCATTATGTCTTCCAGTTTTTCTTTCACTCAGCACTGCTCTGATAAAATATCCTGCAAAAGCGTATGGGGTTGCGCGTTCTATTTTCTTAAAGGGTTGCGCGGAAAAGAAGGCTACACTCATTATTAGATAGAGCATAGCAAAAAATACTCATCTTCAAAATTGCGTCATTTTCTTGACTACAGGCACAACAATGATCTAGCTAGCCATAGAACTCAGCTCGGAGAAGGATGTAGCTGCTAACCACGCACCAATCCTGAATAATCTTTGTGACTTACCGCGCGCTCTGTTTAGTCAATTTCCGCTCTCTTTTCGCCGTATCTCCACCGCCTTTCTACGGGCAAAACGTGCGTCGTTGCTGCAAATCCCAGCACATATTTCATCCATGACAGGGACGTGGACGAAATATGTGCTTAAAAACCGCGCAACTCACACACGTTTTTTTGGCTTCCCGTTCCACAGGCAGTGAAGATACAGCGAAACTTTATACAACAAAAAGGTACAACACCAAACGAAACACACGGTGGTAGAAAAACTATTCAGATTGGTGTAGTGGTTAGCGAGCTACGTGCTCTCAAAGCTGAGTTTCTGGCTCACAGATCATTATTGTGCCTGTCACTGAAGAATGACGCAACGTAGAGGGATGGGACTTGGTGCGTTTTGCAGCATTATTTATGCTCTATCTAATGATGAAGAGTAGGCTTACCCCCAATTTTCCGCGCAAAGATTCCCCTTTAAGGCTTTCAGTACCAATAATGACGAAATTCTTATGCGTGCATATTATAGGTATGTACGGCCATTGTTAGAGTTGTGCTACTGTTGCGTGCGAGCTTCCAAAGTGTCTGACATAAGGTTGATTGAGAGAGCACAGTTATATTTTACCTCAGCTGTCTTTTTAAGATGTCATGGTGTTAAGCTCAATTGATTAGTTGCGATGTGCTCACCTAGGTATTCAGAGTTTGGAGGTTCGGCGTTTAAAAGCTGATCTTTGTATGTGCTATTTGTGTCTTTACGGGGCGCGTTGACTTGGACGAGAATCAGTTTTTTCGTAGGGCACGTTCAATTCGCGGTCACCCACTACGGCTTACTGTGCCATATGCAAATAACAGCTTACAACAATCCATGTTTTGGCATCGTGTTGTACCTCTGTGGAACTTGCTATCGGAAAAATATTGTGTCAAGTAACTCGCGAAATTCCTTTGTCACTTCACTAGACAGTTTTCATATCGCTGATCATGCACGTGTGTACAAGTTTTAGAGCTCCTACTGTTTCTGCCTTTACTGCGACTGTTTTGTACGTATTTATTTATTATGTATACAGTATCGTAAAATGTCTGCGTTGTTGTGAATATTCGGGGACTATTACTTTTCACACATATCTGTGTCGAATAAACGTTTATAGCTAATGCTGTAACCTTACGTCTATAGCTAAGCCTAAGCCTATGTCCATCGCTAAGCCTAAGCCTATGTCCATTGCTTAGCCTATAAGCCTATGTCCATAGCTAAGCCTAAGCCTATGTCCAAAGCTCCTATGTCTATAGCTACAGTACGGGCCAGCTGCGTTTATCACACACTAAAATATCTCAGGATCTAGCCAACTTAGCGCAAAACGGTTAAAAATCTCTCGATAAGTTTCAGCGGGATTGAAAATAAAAAACCGCATGCGTCTATGTGCCCTCTGGTCGAGAAATCGCCAATTTCCTTAAGTACTGAAAATATACTAAAAAGGTACACTTTTGGATTATTACGCATTATAAATGAACAATGCCGCAAAAATTTTTTCATTAAAACTAGCCTATCCTATGTAAAATTTGGTGTAGATTTCAAAAACAGTATCGGTGTTTAAAAGAAATTTAACCCCTAGGATATAATTTTGCAAAATTTGTATATTTTTGACAATGTTTGGATAGGGGTTAAATTTTTTCGATAAGACGATACTATTATTAAAATCTACG
>JASAMW010003808.1:0-23529 GCA_030247985.1 Epsilonema sp. ZAB3_2
GGACCACATTCTCCTTTAGCCATATCCTTCATGTCATTCGTGAACATAATTTCTTGCTTTCTGATTACACCGATATATATAACACCGATATAATATGGGACCACATTTATACACTATGTTGTTTCTTCATATGCCCCACATTTTCTACATACATTTATGATAGCCAGACACATTTTATACATACATTTATGTCATTCGTGAACAAACACACATTTTCTTCATACATCACACCGATATATAGGGGACCACATTCTCCTTTAGCCATATCCTTCATGTCATTCGTTAACAAATTTTCTTGCTTTCTGATTACACCAATATATATAACACCGATATAATATGGGGCCACATTTATATACTACGTTGTTTCTTCATATGCCCATCCATCATAGCCAGACACATTTTCTACATACATTTATGTCATTCGTGAACAGACACATTTTCTTCATACATTACACCGATATATAGGGGACCACATTCTCCTTGAGCCATACCCTTCATGTCATTCGTGAACATTTTCTTCATACTCTATGTCATTCTATGTCATTACACCGATATATAGGGGACCACATTCTCCTTGAGCCATACCCTTCATGTCATTTGTGAACATTTTCTTCATACTCTATGTCATTCGTGAACTTCTGTTAGTGGATCCCTTTATGTCATTCGTCACATTCTATTTCATCATACCCTTTATGTCATTCGTGAACGTGAACCTTTTCTTCATACCCTAGGATGATGTCACATTTATTTCTTCATACCCTTTATGTCATTTGTGAACATTATGTCATTCATGAACGTTTCTTCCTACCCTATGTCCCCTCATGTAATTCATGAACGTTTTCTGGTGGATGACATCACACTCTATTTCATCATACCCTTTATGTCATTCGTGAACATTTTCTTCATGCTCTTTATGTCATTTGTGAACTCTCATAGAGCGGATGACGTCACATTCTATTTCATCATACCCTTTATGTCATTCGTGAACTCTCCTAGAGGAGACGCACACCCCAAACATTCTCCCCTCCTAGCCCGCCCCCCCCCCCCGGGCCCCTTTACGTCATTCGTGAACTCCCCTAGAGCAGATGACGTCACATTCTAACTCTCCAAGAGCGGATCCCCTTATGTCATTTGTGAACCCTCCTAGAGTGGAGGACGTCACATTCTATTTCACCATACCCTTTTTTTTCTCCCCCCCCCTCCATCCCTCTCCTCACCCCCCCCCTCCCAACTCCACCCCCCCCCCCTCCACTGTCCACCCCCACTCCCGCTACTACACGAACAGAGGGAGGGAGGGGGGGAGGGGCGGGCACCCCCCCCCTCTATTTATAAGTAGATACCTACATAATTGCGCGTTGTTCCTGTACGTAAATCAGGCCGCTTAGTTCATTGAGCGAGATGAAATTCGCACTATGCAATGCCGATGTGAATCGCCCGGGTCAGTAATCACAGAAGTGGCAAGCGTACGGTTGCTCACCGGTGTGCGTAGTGATGTGGCGTTGTAGATTTTTCGGCACAACTGTTTGGTAGGGACAGTGAGGACAGGATAGGACTGTTGCATCCGGGTCGTCCCATCGAGGCCTTCTTCTAGCGTAGTATTCATGCTTCTTGCGGAGATAGCGCGCAGCTTGCTCCGGCGGTAGGTGCGTCTTGGCGTGATGATGCCTCAAGCGCTTGTACGTACGAAACTTCTCTTGGCACAACGGACACGAGAAGGTGTCCACGCTGCTATGCAACAGAGAATGCGTGAACAAGAGATACTTGGTTCGGAAAGACTTGGGACATTCCTTACAGCTGAACGGTCGTTCGCCCGTGTGTATGCGCATGTGGTCCCGCAGCGCGCATGCACTCTGCTGCACGCGCTCGCACATGCGACAGGTGAGCACAGTAACTCGTTTCTTCAGCCGTCGAGCGCGAATGATCTCTCGGTTATGCTTGCGCCAGTCAAACGGCTGTCCGTGCTTCGTCGTCACCGCTGTACTGGCAAGAACGTTGCGAAACAGCGGGACCGTGGATTCGAGTATTCTCTTTCTGCCACTGGCACCTTGCCGATAGTACTCCACGTGCAACCTGACCAGTCTATCGGCAGGACTCTCCACGGACCTTGCGCATTTTCCAGTAGTAGCTTCCTTCTTCTTCACAGTCCTTCCGCTTGCCTTCCTCAATGATGAGATGGTCTTCGATTGCCTCCCTAGCCTTGCTTGTGTTTCCCGTTTCTGCAGCTTGCCCGACCTATTTTCTTCCTGTTTCACAAATGACAGTGTTGGTTTCTCCAATTCGCAGCTCACTTGACCATCATTTCCTTCCGTCTTTGGCATTTGAGACTTTCTATTGCGTCCCATATTCTCCAAAGATTTGATGACGTCAGATGCGGTGTTCCCATTCAGAATAGATGGCACCGTATCTTTTGAAAGAAACTTTATGCGAACGATGACATTTCTGGTTGTAACTGAAGAAATCTCTCCAGTTTCCATACCGCCAGCTGTTCTTGAGCCTTGTCACAACTCACAGTCACCTAGAAACAGCACAGCAAAATGCTATATGTTGTTATCTAACAGTTCGCTGTAACAAGGCAACAACGTCCCGCTTCAAACGAGATTGCGAACACAAGCAAGAGACATCAACTTCAACAAAAGCTTTATCATATATGCTATATATCAACTTATCACCAGACACCAAAACGTACTGTATGTACATACAACATACCGATACCAGGCATATGTATGCACAACATACCGATATCAGGCATATTCATCAACAAAACAACTAAAAAGACGTCACATTGGTGGAACAGAATGCGTCGAACTTTGTTCAATCAATCTTTGCAATCTTCGTCGATGGATTTTTGTGTCCACGTCCAAGATGCCTATAAGCTTTCTCTCCCATGGCCTTGAATTCAGTCAAGTCAACATCTGGGTGCATGCGTTTCATGTGTTGATACATCAGATTTCCGTAACTCACATAGCATCGGCCACAAATCTGGCACTCGTACGGTCTCTCTCCCGTATGCTTCCTTCTGTGCAACACCAGATGCGCTTTCAACTTGAAGCGCTTAGGACAATCTTCACACTCGAACGGTTTCTCTTCTCCTTCCACTGGCTCCGGTTTCTTCTTCTTCGGCTTTTTCGCCGCAACTCCGCCCTCTTTTTGCCGTCTCGGAGTCCAGTGCTTCACAGTTTTCTCATGCACGGCCTTCCTGTGCAACGTCAGTCGGTATTTGTCATAAGCGCCGAAGTCGCACAGGTCGCATTTGTAGGCTTTGACACCGCTGTGTCTCGCTTCGTGAGTGCGCAAGTGACCCCACTGCGTACAGCGGAAGTCGCAATGTCGACAGGCGTAAGGCTTCTCTCCGGTGTGAACTCTGACGTGCTGCGTGAGCACTTGCGGGGTGGAGAAACGCATGGGGCAGTGCTCGCATTGATATGGTCGCTCTTTGGTGTGCTTGCAGCGTATGTGGTTCAGTAGCATTCCTTGCGTTGCAGAGCGATGCCCGCATACTGGGCATTCGTAAGGTTTTTCGCCCGTGTGACGGGCTCGAATGTGGGCTCTGAGGTTGTTATACCCGGCGAATGTCGCGTCGCATTCGGTACATGTGTACGGCTTCTCCCCTGTATGTCTACGCCGGTGAAGTTTGAACGACTGTTGACTGTGAGATTCCTGAACAGGGCGATTCACATGAGCAAGCTACACGCACGCTTTCAAGCTCAGTGCGCATTCACAAAACAGACCCGCACAGCGCTTTCTCCATGTATACGTAGCGTGGCTCGCAAACGTATACTGTATGCAAAGTGAGAAGGCATAGCGTACATCGAGTTTGAAAGTTCTAAACGCTCACGTGAATCGCCCAGTAGGAGCAGTCGGCGCACCTGTAGCGTACGTTTCGACTTTGACGCGGTTTCTTTGTTCTCTTTTTCGCTGGCTGAGGCGCAGTCGGTTCTTGCTTCACCCTTGCGCCAGTCAGAAGCGAGGAAGGATCTGATCGGACGACGATACTCTTCTTCGCCACCTGTCGCCTCTCCACTTCTACAGCTGCTTCAGCAGTCTTCTTCTTCTTTGCTTCTTCCAACAGTTCCAGCGCTGTCATGGACATCAGTTTTTCATCTATTGGCTCTTCCAGTCGCTCTTTGTACTCATAGGGACGAGGGTTGACCCAGCCTAAAGGATAACCCTTGGCATTCGGATACTGACTTCCCTTCCTCCCTTCTGATTCTGCTGAAGAGCTCGTCGCTTCTAATCCGTGTCGCTTTTCGCGTTCAATCTGCCACCGTTCAGTTATAGTCATGCTAGTTTTAGCTGCTCTTCGCGTCGTTTCACAGTGTTTGAGCAGTCGCCATGTGGTGTTGAGCGAGTCAGTTTCTTCCTGTGCCATGCCTCCTTTCTTCTCCATCTGTCTCAACTGTGCTATCAACGCCAACGCATTGCCCATCATATCCAGCGTGTCAGTAGTTTCGCATCCTGCCAGTAGCTTCCACATGAACTCCATAGTCTCCTCTTCTTCCTCCGACATTCCTCCCCTCTTCTCCATCTGCCACAATTGACTGATCAACGACAACAAAGAGCCCATCGTTTCCATTGATTCCGATTGAGAACTCGTATGCGGCTGAAGCAACAACATAAACACCACCAGAGAACATGTACTGTACATAAGACGGAGTATGTAGTACGCATGTACGACCAATACTGCAGTAGGTACAGTGCATGCAATTTTAATACGCAGCATCCACTGCTCTTGCTTACATCTCGCAGGATAATGCTGAAGTTTTTGATGTAGTGAAAGGAGGACAAATGATTGCAGAGATCAGCTTCCGTTCCAAAGCCAGAGGAGCAGAGTTTGCAGAAGAAAGGCGAGTATCCGAGATGGAAGGAGCGTATGTGGCCGAGCAAGGCTCCTTCGGCTGTCGTATCCTCGCATAGCTCACGCACTGGCAGCAGAGGATTGTTCTTTATCAGCGCTCCATCACAGAAACAACACTCCATGCTGAACTTGACCGCGCTAAATCTGCAATTACAACCAACGTATGCATGCACACGGCATTTCCTGAGCGTGCAGTTGCAAAATCACAGGATGAGTCAAAGGTAAGCAGCGCAAGCCGCTCCAAACAAGATGTGCAGATCACAAAACAAAGTGGAACAACTCGCCAAGCCAAACAACTTTATTCTTACCAGCCTACATCAGACAGGTCAATTTACTACTAGACTGGCTCAGAGCAGATCGGTCTTGGTCTTGCGTCTCGAAAGCGAGCCGACAAGCAAGACCGTCGAGCTCGGCAGGAGCACGTAAATGGGCCTGTCTGATGTCGACCACCGATAGATACTGTAGTAGTCAACTGTAAGCGCAAGAACGCTAACATGCGGCAGTGAAGACGACGTTCAATCGTCCAATAAGCTCAGATCAGCCCCAGTGTGCACGCGCTTGAAATGCTGTTTTCAAGCTGTAAGACTTGCCGCACAAGGGACACTGTCTCGATTTCTCCATCGGATGTTCCGACTTCATGTGACCTCGAAGTTTGTGCTTGTTCGGAAATTCCAGGTTGCATATCACACTCGCTCGCTCGCTCGCTTTTACTTCGATAATCCAGGCAAATCAAGTCTAACCCATTTACAGGAATCACGATAAAACGTAATCACCACGAGTATGCTTGGACCTGTGCCTGGCATACTCGTGGTGCCTGACACACGTGTGAACTCCATTCTTTTCTTCCGCTGTTACCGCAGCTACAGTACCAATATTCTCGTTCTTCAGCTGCTGGTTAGATGCACATCTTTCGCAACGCATTTCTTCCTATCATGCACTATTTTCTGATGATAGCGCACCTTGTAGTTGTCGGACGCAGCGAAACTGCACTGGTCACTTAAGAGAAAGGCCGAATTCCAGTGTGCTTGGCCTCGTGAGTCTTCAAATGGCATCTCTGCCTGCATCGGAAAGCGCAGTACTGACAGACGTAAGGCTTCTCACCGGTATGTATCAACCTGTGTTTCTGCAGTGCGCAGCTTTCAGCGAAACGCATCGGACAGTGGTCGCAGTGAAAGGGTCGCAGTGCCTGCGATGAAGAAAACGACGGCTACAGACGGGGCACTCGTGAGGCTTCTCGCCTGTGTGAGTGTCAACATGAGCACGCAGGTTGCTTTTCAGTGCAAAAGCGGCTTGACACACGGAGCAAAGGTGCGGTCGAAAGCCCTTGTGGAAATCCTTGTGTTTCTCCAGCTCAGTTGCAGTTGTGGCCATGTACATAGCTACAGTTCTTTTCGTAGCAAGCCAGCCTCTGTTGTGCCATTTCCAGTTTCCTACTCCTTTCGTCTCGCATTTCAGCCAATCTCCGCTTCCTTTTCTCCTGCTGTTCAACTTGCCGCTTCTTCTTCTTCGTCTTATGATTTCTCAATATTATTCCCTTCTTCTCCTTTTCTGCCTTCTCCAAAATTTCCACCGCCGTCAAAGCCACCGCCTCTAATTCTGCTTCACCCTTTGGCACTTGTTCCATCTTCGGCTGATAAGGTCTTCCTGATCCTGAGCCTTTATTCACCACAGATACGCTCAATACTTGCTTGGGACTTCCTCTGACATTTTCACACTGTTTAAGTAGTCGCCACGTGGTGTTGAGTGAGTCAGTTTCTTCCTGTGCCATGCCTCCTTTCTTCTCCATCTGTCTCAGCTGTGCTATCAACGCCAAGACATTGCCCATCATTTCCAGTGTGTCTGAGGATTGGCAACCTGCCAACAGCTTCCACATGATCTGCATACTGTCCTCTTCTTCCTTCGACATTCCTCCACTCTTCTCCATCTGCCACAATTGACTGATCAACGACAACAAAGAGCCCATCATCTCCAAACTCTCCACCTTCACAAATTCACTGGTTCTGTTGTAGAATAAGGCCCAGATTTGTGATCTTGTGCTTGGCTGACAAATGGGCGCAGAGTTCAGCTTCTGTTGCACATCCATTTGAGCAGAACTTGCATGTGAAGGGAGAGTAGTGCAGATGGAAGGAGCGTATGTGTCCGAGTAGGCTGTATTCCGCTGTTGCATCTTCACACAGTTCCCGAGCAGGCAAAATCGTCGTGTTTCCAATCACTGCACCATCACAGAAACAGCACTCCATAATCTCATGAAACGCTCACAGACCTGAAACAGAAAGAGCAGAGTCGGTACAATTCAACAATTCAAAAATGCGATCCGCTTTCATAGTTTTAAAAAAAAGTAAAAAAGCGAACGACGCCAGAACGATATTCGGTGGATTACGGTAACCACGAAGTTTTGATCTGGAATAGCCAATACCCGTCCGCCCACCAATGTCTCCAAAGCACTTTCAAAAACGTTTCAATAGGCAGGAATTTATGGTTGACATGAGTACAATACATAGGCATAACCATCAGTCCGCCGTTTTCGTTCTCCACCGATAACTTTGTAGACCTCTGTATTATAATGGACCTGCATGTAGAAAGTACGGCGCGTGCTTAGACAGTTGCGAAAGAAATCACCTTTCAGCATTTGGAAGCGGACCACGTCTGGTCCACTCTTTTCGCAACTGTCTACACGCACACGCGCCGTACTTTCTACGTGCAGATCCACATAATATTACAGAGGGATACAAAGGAACGGTGGAGAACAAAAACGGCGGACTGAGGTATATACTGTATAGTGGATCGTTGGAGTGTAACTGCAATACTGCACAAGCATCGGTACACGTTTCTACAAAGCTTGCTCTGGTTTTGGGTGCAGGTAGATAGATAGTACCAGATTTGTCAGCTTCTATCTATCGGTACACGTGAACTTGGTAGAATCCGAAAAACTTGAGCAGCAGTACGGCGAATGCTGCCACCACCACAGACCACTTCCATCTCCTCGCCACTTTGCGGGCGTCAGAAGATTCTCGCGTGAGGCGCCGATTTTCCGCCTCCACTTCCGCTAACTCCTTACGCAACCTCTCCACTTCCATCTTCAAATTGCGATCCAGTGTCGGGATTTCTGGGCTATCGCACAGCTCTCGCACCTACATACAACGTACACGTACAGCACGTAAACTACATCAATATTGTTACAAACTGCTACGTACGGTTGGCAATAGCGTCCGAGGCCAGTAATGCACGTATAATTCCAGGTACACCCCAAAGAGAGTTTGCTATCTGTCCATGGACTGGCACCTGGTGGTGTCCCTAAGTCCACAGCTGTGTCCGACCGAGGGTAGCGGGTTCGGTCCTATTTCTCTCCCCCCTTTTCGGGGCCCGGCTATCGCCATACGGAACGCAGTACGTCACAATATGCATCAAAAGGTAAAGAAGGTAAAGGTACACTGCATCAACAGAATAGGTAGTTTGGAGCGTAGTCGCGCAGAAGAGGAATACATGGATGGAAAAGAAAGAAAAATTTATTTTCGGCAGCTTACCAACTTTAGCCCCCCCCATAGTACCATACCCTTCAAGCCAGGAACATGCCTCGCATTACCGAGTCCAGCACAGCTTCCAGACTGAAATTTCTCGGGATCTCTGCGACGCTGACACGCGCGCCAGCGCGACACAGAGGGCACTCCATCATCTTCCTGCCGGCGTAATCAGCGTGCGGCGCCTGACGCAGTAGTCTGAGCAGACAGGGACGACAGAAACTGTGTCCGCATCTGAGCACCAAGGGACAGCGACTGAACAGCGCGTAGCAGATGGGACAACTGAGCGCCAGACTGTCGATGATCACGCGCTCCTCCTCTCGCGACACATCGCACAGATTCTTGCGAGGTCTCCCAGTGAGCAGCTTGCCAGGCTTCTGACCCATGACTATGAACGATGAAGTCTCCTAATGATGGAAGTACGTACAGTACTTGCTCCAATAGTCCAAAATATGGAGAGAAACCGAGAGAGCAAAAAGCTGTGAAGCGAAAAGCCCTGAAATCCCAAACCACCAACAGATAATAGTTGGAATACGGGCACACAATGCAGCATTACTAGTATATATTTTTGATACCACGTTTACGAGTAAGCTATGTAGTATGTACGGACCGTTGCGTAGCTAACAACGTAACTTCACTATTGCACTTGTGCCACGGGAGCAAAAAGGAATCAAGCGCAGATGGACAACATTGAAGCTGATAATGCCACCAGTCGAATACGTCGGTGGTGACTATTTGGTCCGCCCGTTTAGAACACCACTCGCTGTGGCACACCAAATCGCGATGACAAACCCTGCGAACATAAAGGACCACATTATGCATGTCATCTGCGAAACAAAATGATGCAGCAGAGAGATACTAAGTACAGAAAACGACTGGGAAAGTACTCAATCCCATACCGAAGGTGACACAAAGAGCAACAATTATCCTGAGAACAAGCCTTTATTTGATCAAGTCGTCACGTATAAATTGGTCCAACAACACCAAATTTTTCCTCTTCCCAGCAACATGATCAGCTGTGAGATTCAACGCTCGCGCTCTCAGATCTGGGAAATTCATGAGTCTACTTCGCGCCTTTCGTATACATTTCGGGTATCGTCCTCCAGTAATCTTCTTATCACAGAGCAGGAATATTTTCCATTCCAACTGGCGCACACATTCCTCAGAGCTGGGATCAGAATTTGACTTTGAATATGGTGCAGCCAATAATCGTCGAGCCTTCTGCCTCAATGCAGCCGTCGTATTGTCACATTTCACATCTACCAAGGCCAGAGTCCTTTGATGACAATACTTGCGCACTGACCGCCTCCAACTGGTCAAGATTCTTTCAGCTAAAACTTGAAGTTCAGGGTTGGTGAAGAATGAAGGACTTTTACGCGTCCAACGCTTGAGAATTTTGCCTGCAACAAGCTCAAACAACTTCAGAAACCTTACTTTCCATCCCTTCTCTTTATGAAGTCCGCCTTATGAAATAGGTACGTACGGTGTGTACGAAATAAGTAACTTTACCCTACCTATTTCATAAGGCTATGACGTACTTATACCGATTTTGGTCGTCCTGAGAATTTCAACCGATGGCTGTTTTCTCTCCAGCAATTTCAGATGCTGAAGAATTGTCTGCTGGTTACTTTCGTCATTTTGCAGCAGCGATTTTACTCGCTCCAGTTCTTCAATCACCACCACTCGCTATAATCACTCACGCCTTTAGAACGTAGTTGCCTAGAGCGTTGCAGTCAATTGAGAAAATGACGAGATATCCGAAGAAGCAGAAGACATTTTCGAGCAAAAAAGCACTCAATGGCCCGTTCACAACGAACGCTGAACGCCGAAGTTGGAGTTGCGTTTCCCCCGCCCCCAACCCAACGCAGATATCGACGTTCAACGCAGATATCGACGTCAACGCAGATATCGACGTTCAACGCAGATATCGACGTTCAACGCAAATTATGGAAAGCTACTGAAATCTTTATTTTTCTCCAATAATAACGCCGGCATAGATGATGATGTTGTTTCGTACGTACGTACGTACGTATTTCGATCAAGTTTTCGCCGATGTTAGCTACTTTTTTCTGCGATCGCTAATATCTGCGTCGAACGTCGATATCTGCGTTGAACGTCGATATCTGCGTTGACGTCGATATCTGCGTTGAACGTCGATATCTGCGTTGCGTTGACGCCGGCGACACCGCAACTCCAACTTCGGCGTTCAGCGTTCGTTGTGAACGGGCCATCAAATGTCCATGCATGAAAATGCCCATGCAGTTCACGCAAACTTGTCTTCCACGACTTCAGAAACTTCCCTCATTCTCTTTGTAACAACAAAGACGATTTCAATACGTTGTACCTTCATATCCGTAAGTTTCGCTTGCTTCAAAGACTTGCCGTTTCCCTTGCTTGTCTTAGGTTTCACGCGTGGTAACTTCGTACGAACCACAAACTTATCCATAATCATGTGGAAGCACTAGCTAGCACCTGTACAATAAGGTAGAGATGTAAGGTGATCGAACAATGTTCAAGGTAACGGTATTCCGTGGGCAGAACAGATGCCACCACAATCGCTGTGACCCAATAACCCTGGAGAAGCCTTAAAATTGTTTACTCCAGAAGAATAGAAGGCCAATGCTTACAAAGTACGTACGTACGTTCGCCTGCATTTACTGCAATCTGCATTCAAAGAGATGAAGCAATTTTTACTGCAAATACGAGAACGATAAAAAGATTGAAGCAATCTTTTCGGCATCCACCATTCCGGTTCGTCTGGTTCAATCTCCTCTCTGCAGCCACTTCGGTCGTATCAAAAGACGGCTAATAAGGCGAAGACACCGTAGAGTAAGCTGCAGGGATAGGCGACTAACAATTGCTGATGATGCATGTCCAGAGCTGTAGCAAACAGTTTGGCAGCAGAATAACTGCACCACAGTACAGCCATGCCAGATGCCGCCAATCCGATCAACCCTCTGTAACATACGCACATATCCTCCCACACACGACTCATACATATGTAATACGCATGTAATGCGTACGTACATAAACATACTGCAATGTGCCGCGTGCGTATAGTGATAGTCGAGCCCCGAAATGGGGGGAAGTTGAACTCCCTGCCCTCAGTCACAGCGTTGGACTAGGCACACGACCACAAAGTTGCCCTCATACGCGAGTCCGTGTACAGTACAGTACTTTACTGCACACTAATACAAGCAGGAATGTATACTATACTAGGTGGGGGGAATAAACATCAGCAGCGTTTCCGTGCAAAGCATCACAGCGACCAAGTAGGGTCGTACCTACGGAATCCGTACCTGTGGAATCCGTACCTACGGAAGAAAAATTCCACACCTACGGAAAACAAATTCCACACCTACGGATTCCACAGGTATGGATGCCGTAGGTAGGGAATAAAAATTCCATACCTATACGGAAAACAAATTCCACACCTACGGATTCCAAAGGTGCGGATTCCACAGGTACGGATTCCGTAGGTAGGGAATAAAATAAAAACAACAAAACAAATTTCCGTAGGTGTGGAATCCGTACCTGTGGAATCGGTAGGTGTGGAATTTGTTTTCCGTTGGTGTGTTTTCTTCCGTAGGTACGGATTCCACAGGTACGGGTTCCGTAGGCACGACCCTACTTGGTCGCTGTGATGCTTTGCACGGAAACGCTGCTGATGTTTATCCCCCCCACCTATTAGTATACACATTCCTGATACAAGTATGGAGAGGCGTACGATGTGCAAAGAGCTTACTGGAAGGAGAGTACAGCAGAGACGAGAGAAAGCAATCCCATAGGCAGGAGGCAGTAGCCGAGTACACTGACAGTGCACGTGATGGAGATGGGCTGTGTGGCCATCAGATTCAGCAGAGCGTACATGCCGACACAGCCGAGAACGCCAATGCCGTAGATGTAGCCGAACTGGACCTTGCCCTGCAGGAGCAAAGCACTACCGAACAACAGACAGAAGACGAGAGGACCAGCTGAAAGTGCAAAGAAGACAACATAGATTTCTTGTCCACACCTACTATCCTTCGCAATCTTATGGCTCAAACCTTCTTCGCTTACCCAAATCTTGATCGGCGATAACAGAAGCATCCGCCTTTCCCAGGGGATTCAAAACAGCCAGCGTTTTCTCGCGAATATGCTCGAAATTGATTCCCAACTCCTCCAATAGAGGCCGTTCGTCTTCGAAATCCACCGCTCCGCCGCCGCCGCCGCTTTCCATCCCTCTAGCCGCGTCCGGAAAAAACATCTGCCCTCCATATGGCGCAGTGCTGCCTGCCTGACCCCACTGATCATTACCGCCACTGTAATATCCCTGCTGGGAATCGAACCCCCACTGCTGCTGAGAAGCAGCGCCCGGATCCGCTGCGCCATCCGAGGGCTGATTGAACCAGCCACCACCGGACTGATCACTGTGCCAAGGGTCATACGACATCTTTTTAACGATCTGGGACCAATACATAATAACCATCACAGATCATAGTACGTGGACGCTATTCTGAAAGAAAACTTCAATCATGGCACAGGAAAAAAATATGAAAGCTGGTCATTGCGACAGCTTTGGTACAGTCAACTCTATATGTACGAAAACCTAGAACACCTTTTATTATTCAATGGATCCAATCTGCCAAAACAAATGAATACACGGCACAATATAAATAGACTAAGTACGTTACTGCAACACAGCACTGATGTCCACGCCCGGATGTGCGCGTTTGAAGTGCTGCTTTCTCATATTGCAAGCGGAAGTGAAGCCTTTGCCACAAATCGGACACAGTACATTCTTCTCCCGCTGGTGCTTTGATTTCATGTGACCGCGCAGTAGCAAACTCGTCTGAAATTCCTTTGCACATTCTGAGCACTGGAAAGACTCGTCTTCAACAGTGAAGTTGTCAGGATGCTCTTTGGCCCCAGGTTCAGTCAGCGGCAGCTTACGTACATTCCTTTTCATCTCCTTCAGTGCATCGTGAACCACTTTCACGTGGTAGTTGACTTCGTAGAGATCGTAAGCGGAGAAATTGCACTGCTCGCAGCTGAACCTGCGCTCCTTCCTGTGTCGGGCTTCGTGCGTTCTCAGATGTCCGCCTTGGGTACACCGAAAGTCGCAGTATCGACAAGCGTAGGGTTTCTCACCAGTGTGCACTCTGACGTGTTGACGCAGGGCGGTGCTGACAGAGAAGCGCATGGGACAGAAGTCGCAGGTGTACGGCTTCTCTTTGGTGTGACGCACGCGAATGTGAGCCACGAGCTTGCTGCGCCACAGGCAGCGATAGTCGCACATGGGACAAGCGCGCGGTTTCTCGTCAGAATGACAGCGCATGTGACGACGCAACTTGTAGCCGTTGGGGAAACTCTTCTGACATGTTGGACACACCAAGTCAATAAGATGGTCCGACTGCGAGTGTCGATGGCGTCGGTGTGTGGCCAGCGCACGGAACGAAATGCCGCGAAATGTACAGCCTTCTTCCTCGCATGGTAAAAGCTTCTGTCCAGGCCCTGTCTGTTTCAAATTGTCCTTGCGCCTTTGCATTTCCTGCTTCATGTGAGCTCTTCGCGCTTTCTTTGCAGCAAGCTCGCGACTGGACGCCAAGCTTTTCTTAGCCACTTGACGCTTCTCCTTCTTCTTCTTCTTTTCCTCGGGCAAATCCTGTTCAGCAAATTTCACAATCTTCTCCTTCTCTGCTTCTTCCAAAATTTCTAGAGCAGTCATATTCAACACATTCTCGCCCAGAGATGAATTCTTCTCCAGCGGTTCTAATTTGCACCGATAGGGCTTCCTCCCACCAAAACCAACTGCCGGAATCAAGTTACGATTGTTCCTCCTCGCCAACGCCAGTTCTGGATTTTTGCGCATCGTTTCACAGTGTCTGAGTAGTCGCCACGTGGTGTTAAGTGAGTCAGTTTCTTCCTGTGCCATGCCTCCTTTCTTTTCCATCTGTCTCAGTTGTGCTATCAACGCTAAAACATTGCCCATCATTTCCAGACTGTCAGAGGATTGGCAGCCTGCCAACAGCTTCCACATGATCTGCATACAGTCCTCTTCTTCCTTCGACATTCCTCCACTCTTCTCCATCTGCCACAATTGACTGATCAAAGACAACAGAGAGCCCATCATCTCCAAACTCTCCACCTTCACCAATTCTCTGTCCTGTTGTAGAATAGGGCCCAGATTTGTGATCTTGTGCTTGGCTGACAAATGGGCGCAGAGTTCAGCTTCTGTTGAACATCCATTTGAGCAGAACTTGCACGTGAACGGAGAGTAGTGCAGATGGAAGGAGCGTATGTGTCCGAGTAGGCTGTATTCCGCTGTTGTATCTTCACACAGTTCCCGAGCAGGCAAAATCGTCGTGTCTCTAATCACCGCACCATCACAGAAACAGCACTCCATGCTTGAGGTTGCGACAACTTCAAAGCTAAAAATACAGTCCATTCAAGCACGAGCATAATGGTAGTTAAAAAGCATGCATTCGATTCGCACAAAGTAAGATTATCGGAATCATGACCACTCAGTCATACGCGAACAGTTCTGTTCTGCTCTCCATGAAACAATCTTTGTACGTATTATGTTGGCACTCTGCACAGAAGATAGCATGGCAAAAATAATATATTTAAAGGGGAACTTTGGGCGGAAAGTTCGGGGTAAGCCTGCATGGATCATTCGATAGAGCTTGAAAAATGCTTCAAAACGCACCAAGTCCCATCCCTCTACGTTGCGTCGTTCTTGAGTTAGAGGCAAAAATTGATCTGTGAACGGGAAAATGCACGCGAGAGCATGTAGCTCGCTAACCATTACACCAATCGGCATAATTTTGCTACCACCATATGCTCCACGTTGAGTTCTACATTTTTGTTGTATAAAGTTTTGCTGTATCTTCACTGTCTGTGGCATGGGAAGCCAAAAACCGTGTGTAATTGCGCAGTTAAACACATTTCGTAGGTCCATGAAATATATGTGTTTAACAGCGCAATTACACACGGTTTTTGGCTTCCCATGCCACAGGCAGTGAAGATACAGCAAAACTTTATACAACAAAAATGTAGAACTCAACGTGGAGCATATGGTGGTAGCAAAATTATGCCGATTGGTGTAATGGTTAGCGAGCTACGTGCTCTCAAGCTGAGTTTCCCGTTCACTGATCAGTATTTGCCTGTAAGCCAAGAACGACGCAACGTAGAGGGATGGGACTTGGTGCGTTTTGAAGCATTTTTCAAGCTCTATCGAATGATCCATGCAGGCTTACCCCGAACTTTCCGTTCAAAGTTCCCCTTTAAACATAGCAGCACCAAGAGTATTCCTTCGCAGGATCAATCAGTAAATTGTGTACAAACAAGGACAACAATAAAATGTACGTACGTACAAGGAGCTCCTTGATACGTACATGTATACAGAGCTGGAAGTAAGCCACGACTCAGTTAGATCGCAGCTCCGTCTCCACTTCCACTGTCGTCAGTTACCAACTCAGCCACCGCGACTTCTGCTTGTTGCTCTTCTCTACTCTGCTGCTGCAGTCGGTCCTGTTGCTCCTCCCGCTGTTGAACAGCCATCCCCCTCATCAGCAGCGCATTCTCATCCGGATGCCATCGTCGCATGTGCGCGTTCATATTTCCCTTGTGCGCGCTTCGATACTCGCATTTGGTGCAGTGGAAGGGCTTCTCGCCCGTATGCTTCAACATATGCTTTCGCAGATCCGAGCTGTTGGCCCTGTAGCCGCAGAGTTGGCAACAGAATTTGCGATCCAGTTGCCTGCTGCGCACTCGCTCGCGCTGTCGCGCTTGTCTGTGCTTCTCCAGATGTCGCTGGAACTTCCAGGCGTCCGCTGCGAAATAGTTGCACTCTGAGCACCGGTAGCAAGCAACCGAGGGCCCTCCTACACCTGGACGCTGTTGTCCCTGACTCTGACTCGTCCTTCCTATTGCAGATGTGCTCGGCAGAGCAGAAGAAGTCGGAATAGGACAGGGAGGGAAGCGCATCGGAGGCAGAGAAGAGCGAGAAGAAACTGCAGCAGTAGCAGGTGCGGATGAATACAGTCTGAGCGATGGCAAAGCATTTGGAATAGAAGGAGGCGTGGCGGAGGGGATAGCTGCAATTCTGCTCGTGCTTACTGTTGTTAGTGATGGATTGCTGTGAGTTGTGGAGGAGGGTGGGGAAGCGACAACCGCCATAGCTCCTCCTCCTCCTCCTGGACTCTGATGAGCAGATGACAGGGACGAGGTGGACGCTGCTTCTTCCGATGTCTCTGGCTCCATCTTCAGACCGAATCCAAGATTTCGAAGACTGGCGGCGTTAGAAACGTGGACCAGGGTGGTTGCCGTTGCTGTTGCCGAGGGTGCCGTCTGGCTTGCGATAATACTGCCGCGTGCAGCGCATCCACCAGATACGGCCGCCGCAGTGACGGAAATGGCGCTTTCGTACGGCCCGTTGGACACCGTTTGCAACAGGCGCCAGCTAGTCGTCATCCCCCTTCGCTCTTCCTCTGACAACTGCCCAGTCTTCTCCAGGGCTTTCAGCTGAGATGCCAGCACCAGCATGGAGCCCATCTTGTCCATGGCCGATTGCTTTTCGTCCAAGCAAAACTGAACAGAGTATTTATTGATACTTGATACAAACACGCCTGAGTAAAATGTATGGTCGATCAATGTCACGCAGAAATGTAACACGCGCTGAAGGCAGATCCATATACATACATACATACGTAATATGTGTATGTAGAGGCTGCTGCATTGAGCGCATGTCACGTTTCAACTGAAGCAGTTGTTTCAGTGAGAATGTGCAGACTATCGAAGATGTTTTATGCACATTTCGAAGATGTTTTCGTGTGGAATTTTTATGGACATTTCCAAAACGCCAATATTCATGCCCAGTTTTCCATGGCTATGGAAATGTGCGCATTCTCTCAACAAACAGCACAGTCAAGCATGATGGCTGAATACACGTATACATACGTACGTACCGATTCCAGAGTCATAAAGGTGAAGTTTCTGATGTTATGAGCAAAGACGAGATGTTGTCGAAATTCCACCTCTGTTCCGAATCGATCAGTGCACAGTTTGCAGAAGAGCGGAAGATACTGCAGGTGATACGATCGCATATGCGCCAGGAGCTCATCTGGATTGCTCGCAGATCCACCACTGGAGCTACTAGCGAAACCGTCGCAGAAGCAACACTCCATCCTTCAACCAACTGCACTGAAGATAAGCGGACAAAACGCAATACATAGTACTTCATCGGCAATAACTTCGACAAGTATTTTAGAGTACTTTGACTCAGCAAACTTCACAAAAGAACTCAACAGGATGGAAAATGAATTTACTGCCGACAGCTGCATACAAAACAAAGACGCCGCGCATGCATGCGACTGCACTACTTACAAGTTAGGAAGGGAAGATTCTGCAATGGGAAGAAATTCAATTCGGCCTGCGCAGAGCGGGGTGGATCAGCCCTGCACCCCATCTACTGGACTAGGAAGGGAAGAAGCACAAGAATAAGCAGATACCAAGAGTATGGGCTCTTGCAGATACGGATTGTAAAGCGGCGCACAACTCAACTGTGTTTTTCGCCGTCTATCAGATTTTCTTCTGTTTTCTAGCCCAAACATCCGGATGTGCTTCTTTGATGTGATACTTGTCGATGTATGCCTGATCTGCGAAGCGTACACCGCAGATTTCACAGCGAGTTCCTCCTCCTTCGCTTGTGCCCTCTGTGGAGTGTGGCGTGGGTTGGACGCAATAGTAGCCAGGTGGTTTTTTAGCGGATTCCGACAGTGCCGACAGTCGAGGTAGAGGCCCGCAATTGGGATGCTTCTTTCGCCTGTGCATACGTAGCGCATATCGATCGGCACTGGCGTAGTCGCAGAACTCACAAGCGTAAGGTTTCTCGCCCGTGTGATGTCGAAATACGTGCGTCTTCATGTGAGACAGCACGCGAAATGCATCGCCACAGTAGGAGCAGACGTACGGCTTTTCCCCTGTGTGTAACCGTCGATACAGGGCCATTCACACGCACAAACTAAAGAAGAAACCTCCAGCAACCCGGCTGTCGAGTGTCTCTCCTTGAGCCACTGCATAATGGGGATACGGTCACTTGGTTGCCGGTCACTTCGTTGCGGCGGTTATCACTTCGTTGCGAGAACTTTCGTTGCGGTCACTTCGTTGCGGTTTTTTCGTTGCGACATCTCGTTCCCTCCCTCCTCTTGTCATTTCGTTGCGAGTACTTTCGTTGCCGTTCATTTAGTTGCAGGCTTAGGCTTAGGTAAATCTCGCAACGAAATGACCAGCAACGAAAGTTCTCGCAACCAAATGACCAGAGGACGGCCGCAACAAAATGTCCGCAACGAAAAAACCGCAACGAAGTGACCGCAACGAAAGTTCTCGCAACGAAGTGACCGCGGCAACGAAAGGTCCGCAACGAAAAAACCCGCAACGAAGTGACCGCGAACCGCATAATGGAATAATATGCATTTGCCCACGTCAATTGACCGCACACACCACAAACTGTGTACGAAACGAGCATAATGTTTCACGACAGACGTCGAGGTAGTAATTTTCAAATGACGCCAAAGGCATTATTTCTTTTTCGGACATACTGTACGTTTTCGTGTGAATAGCCCTGATGAGCGGCTATCATAGGGGTGTTTGCGAAGGTTTTTGGACATTCGCTGCATTTGAACGGCTTCTCGTTGGTGTGCTTGCTTCGTATGTGGCCGAGCAGTACAGTCTTCGTTCTCGTACGATGAGCGCACACTGGGCATGCGTAGGGTTTCGCGCCACTGTGAATCATGGCGTGGGTCTTCATGGCGGTGCGCGTTGTGAATCCGCGTTTACAAACGTCGCAAGTGTGCGGCTTCTCTCCCGTATGCATGTATACGTGAACTTTGAGATCGTGCGGCGTTTTAGCGGTGGTGTAGTCGCAGTACGGGCACTTCCGAATAGTCTTCTCCTCTGCTGCAGCTGTCTTCCTCTTGTTTGTCTTTATTTCAATTCTTTTTGGCTTTGTTTCTTCCTCCGCCAGCGATGTAACCTCGCGTTTATTCGTAGTGCTGGAGGTCTGTCGCCGTCGTCTCGATCGAACTACGAGCGCCGTACTCGCTGGCGTTCTCTGCATTTTCTTCGCAGGCGTCTCCTCTTCCTCTCCTTCTACTTCTTCGATATTTTTCGCCTTTTTCGCTTCCTCCCCATTCAGTTTCATGTTTCCTTTATTTGCGCCCGTCTCTTTTTTTTCTTCCTCCTTGTACTTCTGCTTTCGTATCCTCTTTTTCTTCTTCCTTCCCATCGCCTTTTTCTCCAGTGGTTCGCCTCTTTCCAGCCTCTTCCTTCTCTCCGCTTGCTCCACCAGTTCCAATGCAGTCATGCCTTGACTGCGATTGTAGAGATGAGACAGACGAGGAGCACTGCCGTTTGCCGTTCTTTTCGTCATTCGAATAGCCTTCGATCTTCTGCTGCCCGTTTGCTTGTACAGGTAGATCGCTGGTCGTTTCTTTCTCTTTGTTTCGCTGTGTTTGAGTAGTCGCCAAGTGGTGTTGAGTGAATCAGTTTCTTCCTGTGCCATGCCTCCTTTCCTCTCCATCTGTCTCAACTGTGCTATCAACGCCAATGCATTACCCATCATTTCCAGAGTGTCAGTGGTTTGGCATCCTGCCAACAGCTTCCACATGATCTGCATAGTCTCCTCTTCTTCCTCTGACATTCCTCCACTCTTCTCCATCTGCCACAATTGACTGATCAAGGACAACAGAGAGCCCATCATCTCCAAACTCTCCAGCTGGACGCCAATACTCTGCAATCACGTGTATGGATGGACGATGCCAAGCTCGATACGAAAAACAAGAGGACATTGCCCACCGTCCTCAGTATTGCTAGGTGCTCAGTATTGCTACTATTTATTTTTTTGCTACGTACACTACGTATTATCGTGCTTCTTTGGAAATACACTGTAGGAACATTTTTCACGGTCCGGGGGTATTTCTCCGTACATTTTGAAGCTTCCGCGTCACTTTCTAGGCCGCCGTTCCATTGAGAATCTCCTGGAAAAAGAGATATTTCACTTGGTAGGCCAGTTGTGCCCCTCACGTGCCAGCAACTTTTCCCCAACAATCTTACCAGCGATCGACGCCTCTTATTTCGTAGAATTCCGTTCTGGCCATGCCCCTTCGATATTTTGACATAAATATATTGAATTCGTCGATGAGAAAATTGCGAGTTCCTTTTCTTTTTCCGTTCTTTTTTGGCGGGCCCGCACGCGACGGAGCACGTACTCCTAGAGCGCGCGCTCCAGCTTCGCTGCGCTCTAGGAGTACGTGCTCCGTCGCGTGCAAGAAAAAGAAAAAACAAAGGAAAAACAAAAAGGAACTCGCAATTTTCTCATCGACGAATTCAATATATTTATGTCGAAATATCGAAGGGGCATGGCCAGAACGGAATTCTACGAAATAAGAGGCGTCGATCGCTGGTAAGATTGTTGGGGAAAAGTTGCTGGCACGTGAGGGGCACAACTGGCCTACCAAGTGAAATATCTCTTTTTCCAGGAGATTCTCAATGGAACGGCGGCCTGGAAAGTGACGCGGAAGCTTCAAAATGTACGGAGAAATACCCCCGGACCGTGAAAAATGTTCCTACAGTGTATTTCCAAAGAAGCACGATAATACGTAGTGTACATAGCAAAAAAATAAATAGTAAGCCCTCAGTATTGCTAAGTGAGGAAAGTATGTGCCTTAGTACGTAATGACTGGCTCACTTCTTGAGAAAGAGGCCCGATGCTTCGGAGCTTATGTTGATAGGCGAGGTGTTGAAAGAAGTCCGCCTCGGAGCCGAAGAAGGCTTGACACATCTTGCACGTGAATGGACAGTAGCGCAGATGGACGGAGCGCATGTGGCCGAGTATGGCGTCCTCTCCCGCATCCTCCACTCCTACTAACGCATCTTCAATCGGCTTCTCGATTACGCCAGCGCCGATCGAGCAGCGCTACGTATGCACAGGCGAAAGAAGCATCCCGATCCGGCGCTTATCCTCATTCGGAATCCGCTAAAAAACCACCTGGCTACTATTGCGTCCAACCCACGCCTCACTCCGCAGTGAATGCAAGCGAAGGAGGAACTCGCTGTGAAATCTGCGGTGTACGCTTCGCAGATCAGGCTTACATTGACAAGTATCACATCAAAGAAGCACATCCGGATGTTTGGGCTAGAAAACAGAAGAAAATCTGATGGATGCAAACGACTGAGCTATCTTGTACGTAAATAGTGCAGTACGCATGCGGCATCTTTGTTTTGTGTACAGCTGTCCCAGTAAACTCATTTTCCATCGCCGTTGAGAGTTCTTATATGAAGTTTTGCTGAGTTCAAGGTGCTCTGAGAATACTTCTCGAGGTTATTGCTGATGAAGACAGGGGAAGTGTCTAATACGTTTCGTCCTCTTTTCTTTAGTGCAGTTGGTTGAAGGATGGAGTGGGAGGGCTGCGACGGGGTGGCCGCATCGAGAAGCCGATTGAAGATGCGTTAGTAGGAGTGGAGGATGCTGGAGAGGACGCAACTCTCGGCCACATGCGCTCGGTCCATTTCCTATACTGTCCATTCACGTGCAAGATGTGTCAAGCCTTCTTCGGCTCCGAGGCGGACTTCTTTCACCACCTCGCCTATCAACATAAGCTCAAAGACGTCGGGGCCTCCTTCTCAATTCGTGGTTCATACTCGGCCCATCTGTTTCCTCACTTGGCAATACTCGGGGCTCCTCTTTATTTTTTTGCTATGTACACTACGTATTATCGTGCTTCTTTGGAAATACACTGTCGAGACATTTTTCACGGTCCGGGGGTATTTCTCAGTACATTTTGAAGCTTCCGCGTCACTTTCCAGGCCGCCGTTCCATTGAGAATCTCCTGTAAAAAGAGATATTTCACTTGGTAGGCCTGTTGTGCCCCTCTCGTGCATGCAACTTTTCCCCAACAATCTTCCGCAGCGATCGACGCCTCTTATTTCGTAGAATTCCGTTCTGGCCATGCCCCTTCGATATTTCGACATAAATATTGAATTCATCAATGAGAAAATCAAAAGGTCCTTTTTGTTTTTCCTTTGTTTTTTCTTTTTCTTGCACGCGACGGAGCACGTACTCCTAGAGCGCAGCGGGGAAGCTGGAGCGCGGCGCTCTAGGAGTACGTGCTCCGTCGCGTGCGGGCCCGCCAAAAAAGAACGGAAAAAGAAAAGGAACTCGCAATTTTCTCATCGACAAATTCAATATATTTATGTCGCGTCGATGCATCATAATTGTTGGGGGAAGTTTGCTGGGCATGAGGGCACAAGCTGGCCGAGATGGAAAATGTGTTTTCCAGAAAATTCTCAATGGACGCACGGCCTGAGCGCGCGGAAGTTCAAATGTACGGAGATACCCCAGAACAAAAATGTTCCTACAGTGTCCAAAGAAGCGCGCGAGACGAGACAGTAGTGTACGGTAGCAAAAAAATAAATAGTAGCAATACTGAGCACTTAGCAATACTGAGGGTGGGCAATGTCCTCTTGTTTTTCGTATCGAGCTTGGCATCGTCCATCCATACACGTGATTGCAGAGTATTGGCGTCCAGCTGGAGAGTTTGGAGATGATGGGCTCTCTGTTGTCCTTGATCAGTCAATTGTGGCAGATGGAGAAGAGTGGAGGAATGTCAGAGGAAGAAGAGGAGACTATGCAGATCATGTGGAAGCTGTTGGCAGGATGCCAAACTACTGACACTCTGGAAATGGTGGGCAATGTCTTGGCGTTGATAGCACAGTTGAGACAGATGGAGAGGAAAGGAGGCATGGCACAGGAAGAAACTGACTCACTCAACACCACTTGGCGACTACTCAGACACTGTGAGACGAAGAGAAAGAAACGACCAGCGATCTACCTGTACCAACAAACAGGCAGTAGAAGGTCGAAGGCTATTCGGATGACGAAAAGAAAGGCAAACGGCAGTGCCCCGCGTCTGTCTCATTTGTACAATCGCAGTCAAGGCATGACTGCATTGGAACTGGTGGAGCAAGCGGAGAGAAGGAAGAGGCTGGAAAGAGGCGAACCACTGGAGAAAAAGGCGATGGGAAGGAAGAAGAAAAAGAGGATTCGAAAGCAGAAGGACAAGGAGGAAGATAAAGAAGAGACAATCGCAGATGAAGGAAACATGAAACTGAATGGGG
>JASAMW010003809.1:0-13818 GCA_030247985.1 Epsilonema sp. ZAB3_2
CAGATCTTTATGCATCAAAGCTGTGGGTTTGATCATGACAAAGGCTTTGGTAAGCCACGGTGGTGTAAAATAAAGACCAGTCGAAACATCAAAGTCACGAGTTCACCCAGAGACGACGAATTATTTCGTTACTGTGTTATTGGGAGCAGCCTGGATGAACTCGTGACTTTGATGTTTCGACTGGTCGTTACCCGGGGCCACCTTGCGACCACCCAGGATAATCACTAAAGTTTAGTCTGGCCAGAAAGAGTTGGCTATGGGACTCAAGTCGTACTGCGTAGTTTGCATGTACTTCTGCTAAATAGGAGTACACGAAGCACGGACAAAAATCCGCAATTGTGAAGCTATTTTACGCAACGCGCCTTGAATGTCATTAGCGCGCTACACACGTGGTGAGTAAACTCACGGTGAATTCGAACTTCGAGTTGAACTTCGAGTTTTATTTTTCGTGTAGAACATTCTCACTTGCTCCCAAGCGCAAAATTTTTCTCACTTGTTCACACGACGGTGAGTTTCAAACTCACGGTGAATTCACCGGACTTCCTATGCTTCATCGCATACTTACGGGGAATTCCCCGTGAGTTTACTCACGACGTGTGTAGCCCACTATTGCCAACTCTTACTGGCCTGACTATAGTGAATAGCAATGCAAGCTGATCTATTGTTTGAGTTCTCTGTTCTGTTTTTTTTCAGTCTGTAGCTGTGAAGGAATATACGGTGGCCTCTCTCTATTTGGAATGGCGAAGAATTCTGTGCTTGAAGCTGCACAAACTCTACTTTCGCAATCTCTCCTTTTATCAACTCAATTCAAAGCTATCGCAAATTGATAATCCGTAAGTCAATTTATCGGTACATAGCCCAATGCGTAGCCCCATAAATTGGCAATACGAAAAATTTTTGCATTTCAGGGATCAGAGAGTAACGCAAGATGTAGAGAAAACTGCTCGCGTATTAGCTACGGATATTTTTGCCCCGTTTCTACTGGCTCCCTTTGTTATCGGCTACTACACCTACAGGACATACCGCAGGTTGAAACGTATACCTTTCTTGTTGATAGATGGTAGAGGAGGTAATTTGGGACACCCCTTACCTTTACCTTTGTTCGTTTAGATTTAGAAAGTCCTTTCTAAATTCAACCCAGCAAACGCATGTACATACAAACCACCGGTTAGCTGTTTGTAGGTAGGGTAATGTGGGGTAAACCCCTCCATAAGGTAAACCCGGCCGCCTAAGCTCATTTGAACTTGCTGTTTCGGCAAGTGATGAACCAAGTAGCTCATTTGAAAGAAGAGAGTTCTAGAAATCGATTGATACAAAATTTGTCTCAATCGGTTCATTGCTTGCTGAGATGTGCAGCCCTGAAACTTGCAGTAGGTGACCAGATTTTTCTATGGCCCGGCTTTCCCCGTAGTACCCCGATTGCTAACTATTGTTAATGCAGTCATGGTCTCATTTTGTATGATTTTTTGCGTGCTTTAGTTCTGGCTACCTCGGTCCTGTGGCCATCTACTCCTACTTTCTGATTGGCTGTTTGATTCAGAAATTTCTCCTCTCTCCCGTGGTGAGTTTGGTTGCGAAACAGGAACAGAAGGAAGGTGATTTCAGGTACGAATAATAGCTACGCAGACGTTCATACTTTTATCGCATCATATGCGTTGAACAGAATATGATTTGAACATATTGACCAGTTGCGTTGTCGCGATGGGGTTGGTCGATAACGACCTTGCGTAAACTGCGAGGTACGAGTAAGACTTCACCGCTCACCACGCCTCTAGCGGTTTAAGGTCTCACACTATAGTTTTGAGTCAACTTTGAGGCTTCGTCGTAGCCGTTGTACGCAAGATAAAAGTGATCCGTCATAATGTGAATAAAGTATCATTCTTCCTCTACACGTACACCAAACGGCAGCGCCAAAGCTCTTGTATTCGGCGCAGTACGACACGCCGAAGAACGCCCCAAAAACCAAGCGATTTGGGTGTTCCGAAGGAACCACTGGGTATTTTTCAACATGCGGCACACCATTCAACGCGTTTTGATGAGAGGAATCGATCGGTACCTGCGGCGCCTCTCTACGTTGCCTCTACGCAAAGTTATCCAAGAAAAACGTGTTTGAAAAAATTATCGTTTCAATCAAGAATAGCGCCACGGAGAGGCCGTTTCAAGAGGCGCTCCATGGCGCGTCAAAGAGATCGTGTAACAAGCTTTCGATCGATATCTTGATCTCCTCTCAACTCGCTTTCGTTGGCTCAGGAGAGCCTGGACCGAATTTATCAAGAAGTCCATACATAAACAGTTGTCCCTGCATAGTACGAAGACGAGCGCAGAGAGCGCGACTGGAGCGGAAACAGCGAACGGAAAACAAGCAGACGGATGATCGTATGGTGTCAGGAAGTGAAAACAGCTGGAATTAGATATCACCAGATACTTCAGTAGTAGTACAGGAGTCCACGGCTCAGAGATCTAGTGTGAGACCTTAAAAACGAAACACTATTCCTATTTTCCAGCAGTGTTGCACAAGGAAGGAAGGAAAAGAAGGAAAGGGAGGCGGGAGGTGGGGCCTTCGTAAGAAGGTCTCTCTAGGAGTACATGACCTTCCGCAGTGCGTGCTCTAGGCGTTCATTTAGCGTCTTTGTCGCTTCGTCGCTTCTTTTTTATTGCTTCCACGTTTGTCGACAGGTAGCGTGGTGAGCGGTGAAGTCTTACTCATACCTCACAGTTTATTCAGTGATAAGTTTAGGTAAGGTGCCTTGTTCAGTCATCTGTTAGTTGAAAAGGAGCGAGTGAAAAGAAGAATTGTCACCAAATGACGTCGACGACCCCGCAGGCACCGATCCAAACTTATACTGTACGCGGAGTCACTAGCGAGCGACCAACCCCATAGCGACGACGCAACTGGTCCATAGGTAGAAGAAGAGATGCGAGGACAAGAGAAACAGTTTGCAAAATTGGGCAGCCAGTCCGTGAGTCGAACACGCAGCGCAGCACGGGTTCACGCCCCTCTTAGCGCACGTCTCCATCTGACCGTACAGCTCAATTTCTCAAATCTCTCCCCTTGTACCTCCTCGCTGCGCTCGTACACGCGCTTTATTGACCGCACAGACTTGCGAGTGAACAATGTACGTAGTTGAAACAGAATAGTGTGATGTTCGGGTTTGTTTACCCCACTGTAACTAACGTGTGTTTGATTTCTGCTTGCCAGGTTCAAGCATGTTGACGTTCGCTCCAACAGTGAAGCCATTGGTTTCTTGGATTCTGGTCAGGCTGAATGTCAGTTGGCCAATCGAACGCTTTCCAATCTGTTGTCGGTTCAACATGCTTTGATCGGAAGACAATTTTGGCTCAATTGTAAGCTTTAGGGTACTTTGGGGTAAACCCGGACACCTAAAACTCAGCAACCATACGACCGATTGAGACAAGTATTCTACCAATCGATTCGTTGAACTCTCCTCTTTCAAATGAGCTACCATTTTCATCATGTGCTGAAGCGGCAAGTTCAGAAAAGCTTAGGTGTCCGGGTTTACCCACAGTACCCTGCAACCTACTTGAATTGAAATAATTTCATTGACAAACGAAGACATGCGCTGAGCGTACGCTCGGCGTGACCATGGCTCGACGCACGCAAAGGCATGGAAGGCCATGCGCCGGGCGTACGCCGAGCGCATTTTCTTCTCATGAGTATTTAGAACTGTGCATGTCTACGAGTTGCGGTAAGGCGATTGGGTTGGTCGATGGCGACCCCGCGGCATTTGGTGAAAGTTTGGATCGGTGCCTGTGAGGTCGTCGACGTCATTTGTGGTCAATTCTTCTTTTCACTCGCTTTTTTGACGCTCCCAGATGATTGAACAAGGTCGACGACCCTGCAGACACCGATCCAAACGTTCACTAAATACCGCGGGGTCGACATTGACCAACCCATTCGCCTTACTGCATGTGGTGGATATGGTTTTCTTTTTCTGCAGTTTCCGCACAGAGTTACGCCTACTTCGGCTCCATCCTTTCCTACCTCATTCTGGCGTGCGCAATCTTTTTGCTGCATTCCTACGACAACCTATCTCCTGTGGAGCTTACTCGTATTGTCAGCGAAGTACGTGAGCGTTTTGTGTGATCTTTGGGGCGCTACACACGATCTCCGAGAAAGCTTCGAGTTTGCTCCAAGTTCGGAGCAAAGTCGGAGTTCTTGTGTGTGGCCTGTGGCGCCCTATTCGCCAGAAAAAAATGACGTGTAAAGAGAGCATGCGTATTGTTGACTTGCTTTTCTGTAGAATTCGTTCTTCTACATGTACCTGATTCACAACTTCTCCAAACTGATTGAATTATCGACGAAAATTGGCGACTTTGCGGGAACAACGCACAGGCAGGTACCTACAGTACACTATAGTCTGGCCAGAGAGAGTACGCACACAGTTGAAGTGCAGTGTTGTTTCTTCTTTTAGGGTAATGAAGCTATTCGAACAACTCAGAAACTTTGAACAAGAATCAAGTAAAGTGCTAGACGACGAAAAGCCGAGCGACTATAATGTGGAGGTTCCCACTTCAACAATGGTGGGCGGTGTATCATTGTCACAAGTTGATATTGGGCCACCCAGTGATGGAAAAGATTATGTTACCTTCGTGTCAAGTAAAGGAGAATGTAGGGTACTGTGGGGTAAACCCGAACACCTTAGCTTTTCTGAACTTGCCACTTTCAGCAACTGATGAACATGGTTGGTAGCTCATTTGAAAGTGGAGAGTTCAAGCCTCAAGGAATCGATTGGTAGAATATTGTTTCAATCGGTCGTATGGTTGCTGAGAAATTCTTAGGTATCCGGGTTTACCCCGTGTCCAGGTTTACCCCACAGTACCCTACAACACACAACGTCGCAAGTCTATCCCTCTGTATTACTACTCTTCTTCAGTGTATTACGTATTTCTTACTCTTCTTCAGTTTATTCACCCCCCCCCCCCATTTGCCGATCAAGAAATGCACTACAATATAGTGTATGTGTAATACAGAGGAGTCAGTTCGCGACCACCCAAAAGTGGCCCGCTACAGACGTGCTTTGAGTTTGCTCCGAGCGAGTTCGCTCCGAGTTTGGAATGACTTTGTTTTGATCCGAAACGAACGTCAATGACTCACACGACTTCGAATTACAAACTCGGTTGTTCACACGCACGTTCCGAAAAACGGAGCGAGTTCGGAGCGAACTCGGTGATTTTGCATGTTGAAGCATAGTCAGCGCTCCGAACTCGGAGCGAATTCGAAGTTCACGTCTGTAGCGCCCCAGTGTTTTAGCGCAACTGGTCAATGCCCTTACTGTTTGTGTAGTGTTGGGTACTGCGGAGTAAACTCGGCATGGAGTAAATTTGGACACCTACTGTCTATTTCATCGTCTTCTTCAGTACGTATAAAAAAAACGCACCGTACGTACCTTGTTTTTCATCGAAACGGCATTTGTGGTACTTGTTGAGGCTTCCGCATCACTTTCCTGGCCGCCGTTCCACTGAGAATCTCCTGGAAAAAGAGATATTGCGGTTGGTAGGCCAAATTTTCCCCCCGCTTGCCAAATAGTTTTCCCGCACAAACTTACCATCATTCGACGCCTCTTGATTCATAGAATTCCGTTCTGGCCATGCCCCTTCACGATTTCGACAAAAATATACTAGTTTATTGCAAAAGTTGTGCGGACTTTCCTGCTCCGACTTTTTCTTTTCTTTCTTTTTTCTTCGCGCACTTTTCTTGTTGTTTTTCACGGACAAAGCACAGACTGTTTTCGCTCCACGCCCGAAAGAAAACGAAAGTCAAGGAAAGAAAAAAGAAAAAGGAACTCGCAATTTTCTCATCGACGAATTCAATATATTTATTTCGAAATATCGAAGGGGCATGGCCAGAACGGAATTCTATGAATCAAGAGGCGTCGAATGATGGTAAGTTTGTGCGGGAAAACTATTTGGCAAGCGGGGGGAAAATTTGGCCTACCAACCGCAATATCTCTTTTTCCAGGAGATTCTCAGTGGAACGGCGGCCAGGAAAGTGATGCGGAAGCCTCAACAAGTACCACAAATGCCGTTTCGATGAAAAACAAGGTACGTACGGTGCGTTTTTTTTTATACGTACTGAAGAAGACGATGAAATAGACAGTAAGCGCCTTTCAACTTGCTGTTTCAGCAAATGATGAACCAAGTAGCTCTTTTGAATGCTAGGAAAGATCAAGGAAAGATTGATACAGTATATTTGTCTCAGTCGGTTCATTGATTGCTGAGATATGCACCCCTGAAGCTTCGGTGGCCGGATTTTCGCATGACCGGGTTTACCCCCTAATGCTTTGGATTGTGTTTATTTTAGACCTTTGCACGGCTTTTGGTCCGGTCGCAGGAAACGTGCTCATCACTGGTTCAAGTGGTTGTGGAAAGAGTTCATTGTTGCGTACGATTCGGGGATTGTGGTCCACGAAAGCAGGTAAATACTGGCCCGCCACAGACGTGAACTTCGAATTCGCTCCGAATTCGGAGCCCTGACTATGCTTCAACACGTAATTTCACCGAGTTCGCTCCGAACTCGCTCCGTGTTTCCAAACGTGCGTGTGAACAGCCGAGTTTCAAACTCGGAGACGTGTGAACCACCGAGTTTCCTCCGAATTCGGAGCCTTCTCGAAGCCATCTCGGAGGAATCTCGAAACGTTTTAGGAGCCGTGAACACCTAAGTCGACAAGTATAGGAGCGAGTATAGGAGTCCTTGTTTACTACTAGTAGGTGAGAGGAATTTACGACGCGGCGCGTGGAACCGCAAAGCAATAAAATCTGCATGCGACCGAAAGAGCGCGCCGTGTTTTATTGCTGCAAAAAATATTTGCGTGTGAACGACAGAAAGAACTCGCCGAGTTTGTACGGAGGGAAAATGGTTACGTGTGAACAATCGAATTAGGCTCCGAATTCGCTCCGAATTCGGAGAGATCTCGGAGGGAACTCGCTCGGAGCAAACTCGGAGCACGTCTGTAGCGGGCCACTGTAAAGCTTCGTATATTACCCCCTTCGAATATACCCCTTCTCGTGTATAACCCCCATTTGGTGACTAACGATTTTTATCCCCTAACCAAAATTTTTAAAAGGCGCAAAACGGGCAAATAAAGCGATAGACGCATGTTGGTGATGATTTGGTAGATTTTGCTTGGCCTCGTATATCACCCCTCGAATCAGTGACTAACGATTTTTATCCCCCGGGGGTTGGTTATACACGAAGCTTTATAGTAGGGTCTTCTAGGCCAAGGGGAACGGGTAATATGGGGAAATTCCGGTCACGTTGCTTTATGCTGAGCTCAGAATCAGAGTACATGAGATTGATGGATTGGAATGAAACCTTTGCTGTTGAGTAGAACAAAAGGGCTTCGACCGGATTTACCCCCTCTCCCGTATCATCTGCTTTTTGCGTGTTTGTCCTTTTCGTTCGCGCGGGTAAAGCACCCTGTGTAGTTGTGAAAAGTCGTGGTTCGGCCCCCACGCGGCGAGAAAGGAAATCGGTGGCGTGCGTTGCTGTTTGTCGTTTCATGGCGAGGAATCGTTATTGCCTTGAACAGGCGCGCCTCGTATCTTTTTTTGCCGCGTGGGGGCCGAAGCACGACTCATAGAGTGCGGGTGATTTATCTGATGAATGTTTATTTACGTGTTCGCTTGGTTTTCAGGCACAGTTCATCGTCAACCTGGAAACTTGATGTTTCTTCCGCAGACCCCGTATTTTCCCTGCGACGCATTGTCGCTTCGTGAACTGATTTTGTATCCGGACGTTACGACGCCTTCTGCCACTAAGTCGGAGAAAGGGGACAGTTTTCCCTCCACAGGTAGCGTACAGCGTAGCGTACCATATGCCCTTGTATGTACGTGGAAGTGTATGAGATAAGTAGGTATACGTACGGCCATGTAGGGTTCTATGGGGTAAACCCGGACACCTAAGCTTTTTTGAACTTTCCGCTTCAGCAAATGATGAACATGGTAGCTCATTTGAAAGAGGAGAGTTCAAGGAATCGATTGGTAGAATACTTGTCTCAATCGGCCATAAGGTTGCTGAGATGTACTAGGTGTCCGGGTTTACCCCCACAGTACCCTACCTACTTTATTTTCTTGCTTTTTCTAGAGTACACAGATTCGGAGGCTTGCGACAATACGCAGCTCATACTAGACTCGTTGCACAAAGCGGAACTCAAGTCGATACTGCTTTCAGCTGGTGGCTTGGATGTGACTGTGACAAACTGGTAAAATAGGGTATTATGGGCTAAACCCGGCCACCTGAGCTCCATTGAACTTGCTGTTTTCAGCAAATGATGAACCTAGCAGGCTCATTTGAAAGAGGAGAGAGAGCCCAAGGAATCAATTGCATGTTTCAATTGGTTGCTGAGAATGCAGCCCTGAAGCTTATATGGCCGGTTTTTCCCAGGGCCGGGTTTACCCCATGGTACCTTATGCCTTTTCTATTTTCTTTTGAGTTGACAGTGAAATATGCGTATTCACGAGTTGAGTTCAGTTCTCATTGAGCATGACAGCAAGTGCGCAACTGGTCAAAAACCAAGCAGGGAAATTGAACATGATGGGTTTTAGGACCGACCGACTGTCACCGGGTGAAAAACAGCGACTGGCCTTGGCCAGGGTTTTCTATCGTCGTCCTTTACTGCTATTTCTTGATGAAGCGACCAGTGCTGTGGATGTGCAACAAGAAGCACGACTCCACACCACGCTGGCTGAGGTATGTATGAAGGTACCGTATTTACCGGTGCATAACCCCCCCCCCCCCCCCCCCCCCCCAATGCATAACTCGCCTCCCCCCCCCCCCCCCCCCCCCCCAATGCATACCCCCATATTGGCAAAACATAAAAAATGGGCAATTCTACACCAAAACAGGAAAGGTGTTGTCCATCACCATCTCCGATTTTGCTCAAATTTTGCACATTAGTAGTACCAGATGGGACAACGTTCTATGTAAAATTTTAGCCCCCAACTCCAAGCGGTTCCAGCAGTATGACCCCACAAAGGTCAGGGTTTGGGGCCACTTTGGCTGTAAGCTGGCACTGTTCAAAGTGGATTATCTCAACGTCTAGAAGGAAGAATTATGACTTATGGGGTGTGGTAAAGTTGCTGCTGACTACTGCCCAATGCGTGCACTGTACTTATCTGTTGGCCTGAGTGTCAGTGGATGAATACGAACTTCTGCTGTGAATGCAATGGAGACCACAAGACAAGAGATAGAGTAAAGGCTTTTATTGACTTAGCTTGCACGTTATGATGTTCCAGTCAAGATAAGCACCGCCTCCAAGTTGTGGCTCCGTCCGCCGCCGAACGCCCTTGCAAGTCGCCCAACGCCGTCCGAACCCTCCAACTCATTGACCCGACGCTTTTGACACTCGCTAGCAAGCTTGCTAAACCCGTTGACAACCTTTCTCGCCGTCAACCTCCTCTGCTCAATCAGCCTCCTTGCTCATCCCCAAGATCAACCTTCTCCGATCTCCCTCATCTCTCTCTTTTCCCCGCTCCGCTCTTTCTGCCAACTCACTCACGCAAACTCAAAACCTCACAAAGCACACACATGTCGCACGCCCCATAAAGTGTCACTAAAGGCCATTGCGCCCTAACTTGCACGTCTCAGACCAGTCGGCTCACCACATCCTCCCTAACTGCCTCGAAAAAGCTGCCGCGTCCTGCCACATCCTCCCCAACTGCCTTGAAAAACGGCCGCGCCCTGCCACATCCTCCCCAACTGCCTTGAGCTTTTGCTTGCAAAAGCAGAAAAAACGTAGCCGCTGCACTGCCTCCTCCCCAACTGCCTTGTCGTCGACCCCACGCCCCTGAACAGCCACCCTCCTGTCCTCCAATGACACACCCCACTCCACACGACAGTTTAAATTTATTTTACCGTGCAAGCTAGTAAAGGTATATTTATTTTACCAGTAGGTATTACCGTACACTCTTATTATAATGTATTATTTTACGATCTGACGATAAATATTACTTTCCTCTATTATGTTACCACATACTGTAAATCCAGAAATTTTCGTAGTCGTTTAATTTTCATACAATTCGTACAAAAAATCAAAATTATGGATACGATTTACATGGGACCCCAAATTTTACTTCCCCCGACCACACAACACGGCCTTTGTATTCGTCCAAACCATACTGCCACTTCCATACGTTCATTCAATCCTCCCGCAACAGCAACACAAAAAATCAATCTGTCATTTCCTCCCCTCCACCGCCCGCTCTTTTTTCTCTACTGGTCCCCCCCTCCCTACAAATAAAAACAACCGCCCCCCCCCCCCACAAAAAAAAAGACAATTTTCAAATACCTGTCCAGCTAAATATTAAGTACCTCTTGGGCACGAGCGAAAAGCATGAAAACAGTGAAAACGAAAGATCGAAAAACATGAAAACTGTCAAAAATACGACTAACTATTATGGGTTATCCAATTTTAACTGTAAGTATTACCGTACATACGTTGACTACATACAATGACTACGCCTAATAGAAACGTACAGGTACACAAACAAATCATTACACGTCATACAATACAAGGTTAGGTACATACGCACAACAGAGCGCCAATACACACCGTACATACAATGCATGCTAAACTACATACGCTGTTTGAACGCCGCCGCAACTTTCCCGCTGCTAATCCTCCGCGTTGACAATCGTTGACCTTCGTTGACCAAATTTTAATTTTATTTCAGCATAAACATTGTCGACTACAACAATTTACGATTACTTTAGGATCTTACTGACTTTACCGATACAATATTACTCTTTTACCATACAATATTAGTGTAGTTTACTTATTTTAAAATTTGGTTTAAAAAATATTTCCAACTTTCCCGTTTCCACCCGTCGTCCATCCCTGCCTCTCTCCCACTGCTCGCTCCCCGCACACCACTTGACTTCCTCCGCCCCCATCATCCCATCACTTCCAAGTCGCTATTTTTTACGTTGACATCACTATGCCGCACACACCGTAGATCTTCCCACACACGCATCCTCTTCTTCGCACCCGCTGCATCTGCTGTCGCTGAACCCCCACACCAGCTGCCTACCACGCCGAACACGCCACCAACACTGCCCACGAACTTGTCGCTACACTACACAACTGCACGTTGACCATACAAGCAACTGCCTGCTGACCCCCACAAACCACGCCAACAACCCTACGAAAGACAGCACGCTCCTCTACGCACCGTAGACTAAACCACCAACAACTGCCACCGCTACCACCAGCTCGATAACCACCAAACAACAGCCACCCTCTCCTGCCAGCTAATTAGCTACTCTCCAGTCTGCTCCTTGCCATCTCCCGCTCACTTCACCCAATTTCTCTGCCTCCTCATCCACTCCAACCGACCTCAAACATGGACGCAACGACTGCCAAAGCTGCTACTGATACTGCATGGGATAAACGCCATTGAAGCAAAAGAATGAACGGACTGCTCTGACCCTCACACAACACATATACAACGCGAACATTTGCCAACCTCATCAGATCCAGAACTCGCAATCATCTTCAATCCCCATGGATGCCAAGCACGTCACACCATCAAACTGGGAAAGAACGCTTGCACCACTCAGACCAAAGAATCCATCGCAACTCCCAAACCCAACTCAGCTGACCACGCCATCCTATCAAAAACCATCTCAGTTGGCACATTCAAGAAACGCAGCTCAGAATTCATCAGAAAACCCTCCAGCGCTCCAAGGCTGCTCTGGAAAGAAACTCTTCTCCCCACTCCCACAACCATCGCAACCCAAGAACACCTTCTGGCCTCCTCCAAATCCCAAGACTGCCACGCCAAATTTACAAGATGCGGTCGCCGTGCACTGCGAACCACAACGCGCGCCATGACTAGCTGACCACCGACGCCACACCACACACCTCGCGGGCCCTGCAAACTGCACAATATGCCGTCAGCAAACTGTACATAATACCGCGAAAAACGCCATGACTAGCTGAGAGTCGAGCAGTCAGAAACTTCTGTTGCATACCAACGAGTTCAAACCAAACCAAAACTTGCAGCGCCTACCCCACACAGCACCAACTTTCTGCCTTGCACCAGCCACCACACCCATACATCCCACTGACCACAACACAACACAACTCCTCTCCTCTCCTCTCTACCAACAACACAACTCTGTACATACTTCACCACGTACATACTACACACACCAGTGCATATCACGATGCAATACGAGCCCGTTTATGTTGACCCTTGCCATTGCTTTTGCCGCCAAAACGATGAACAATGCCTTCCCCACTCCCTCCTTCCACCTCCGCTACCCCACAAGCCGTCACCACCTCCAAATCGTTGGTGATTTCGCTCCATTCCCAACAAACCACGTTGACCCAATTGCCCTCCTTTTCCGCCAAGATGCTCCAATCGCCCTCCACCTCCGCCATCATGTAACCCCAGTTGACCTCCAAGTCGACCCAGTTGACTACCAAGTTGACCCTGTTGACTGCCAAGTTGACTACCATCTTCCTTCTGTTGACCCTCCTGTTGGCTGTCACACCGCCTTCCCTCCTGCGAACTTATCACTTCAAACTGCTGAACATCCTCGCCTCCCAAAATGCACCTCGCCATCAAACGTTTGACCAAGAAGAACGTGACCCACCTCGCTGTTTCACCAATCCTCACGCGCATACTAACCTTGCCATTTGCATAAACGAAGCGGCCCGACGACAACTGCAGCTCATGACGACAATCCTCCACTACCCTGGCACCAAAATAATGAGCGTTCCTCAACAACACACCATAAAAATATCCTCTATCCATCATGGAAACCTCTGCTCCTGCATCCAACATCACCGGACACTTAGCACCGCCAACTCCCGCCATCACAAAAGCCGTCTCCTCCACCTCAGCCTGCTGCAGAACTACCCTCGCTTCCCCTGCTGCTCTCTGCACTGGTTGCTGCCTGTACACCTGCCTTGACTGGATGATCTCCTCTAACCTAGCCCAACGAACTGCCTCCTGCAACGATCCTGGCTGTTTTCGCTCCACCTGATCCCGCATTTCCAAAGGCAAGCCATCCAAGAAGAAAAACAAAAGCAAAAAGTCGCGTTTGTCGCCATCCTCCCAAGCAAACAATGCCACTTCCCCCAACGTTCGAACCCTCTGCAAAAACTCCATCACTGTCTCCTCCTGCCCCTTCTGACACTGTATCAGCTGTCGACAAGCCTGCTCCTGCTCCATGCGATTCCAAATCTGCTGCTTCAACCGAACAACTGCCTCGTCAAACGAACGATACGGCCCTGCTGCCAAAAACGCCTCCAAAGCCAACCCCTTCAAGCACGCCTCCAAAAACCGCAAAGAATCCGCTTCGTTCCACCTTCCTGCCAGCCTGCATCGCCGAAAATCCGCCAAAAACGCCACCAAATCAACGCTACTGAGCCCATCGAAAACTGGCAAATCACCCATGCTAATGTCGACCACCTTTGGCGCCGCCTGTTGACTGTGCAGTTGCTGTTCCTGTAGATCTAACTCTTTCCTCCTCAACTCCAACATCTGCTGCAAACACCGATTACTCTCCTGAATCAACTGACAACACATCCCCAGCCCTGTCGCACTTTCCCCTCGCCCATCCCTCGCCATACCTACCACACCACGATTCTCCTCCTCCTCCACCTCTATCTCAATAACTACTGGCCTTCCCCTGCCCAAACTATCCTCCTGTCCCATAACAGCCGCCACCCCCTCTTTCTTCTTCATTTCCAGCTCCGTTTGCCCCATTTTCAGCTTACAGTTCCCGCCATAGCCGTTTTCCTTGATTCCCGAGAATTTCCCGTCCTTCTCTTGCCCTTGCATTGCCAA
>JASAMW010003810.1:0-10525 GCA_030247985.1 Epsilonema sp. ZAB3_2
ATTCGGAGCTGAAAACGACAAGTGAACGAACAGAAGAGAAGCTTCTATGTAGAGCTTAGGGCTGATGATGCCTCATAGATAGCTGTACACGTACAGTACACTAAGTGCAATCTGCATACCTTCTTGCCTCTGTTTCTTTGCTATGATGACGCTCGAAAAGTGCGCCAATATGTAATATGTCTTTGAAAACATTTCACGATAATAAGTTGTGTGAAAATTGAGCCCCTTCAGGGCATCTTCGCTTCTTCATCTTATTACTGACCGCGGCGTGCCACAGTATAACATAGAGAACTAATGAGCTCTTCTCTCAGCTGACTGTGGTGCTTGCTTTAGCCTATGAACCGCTGGGGGCAAAATTAGTCATCAGCTTTTATCCCTCTATTTCTATTTATTGTCTCGAGCGCGCTACATACTGTACAGTACGCTACACACGCTGTACATGCTGATCGGTTGTAGCTTTTTTGCGGTCTCGTTATCGTTACGTAACTGCTGTGAGCGTGTTGTCATCTGTTTGTATGACAAAGTGAGAGTAGAATATTGTACGTCGTCGTCATGGTCAAGGAAGTATCTCTGTCGTGCTGTTGCATTATTGCGTTAGTGATTTCGGTGGCCACGCAATCTGGCGAAACTGAAGTACGTAAAATGAAATGAAATTCCCACAGAAGTCGTACACCTCGGGTCGGTGTTGACAGCTTGACGAAAAACCGAAGGAAGTCTATGCAACGCGTACAAAATACGGCGACGCGCGCGTAGACAGTTGCTGTCAAATCCTCTCGGATACGAAAGTGTATTGCATGATGTCTATTTCCTGTCTGCGCGCTTTCGTGTTCGGTGTTTCATTCCTTTGGCATTCTTTCTCTTTTCTTATGTCATGTGTGGTTGCGTCTAAAATTCCTCCTACAGCCTACTCTGTGGGCAATCATGGGCTCAGTTGCGATATTTTTGCGAAACGCGCGCCAAGTTCTACTAGTCCTCTTCTTTTGCAACTGTCTATGCGCGCGCCGTACCTTATGCACGGCGCATAGACACCCTTTGGTTTTTCGTCAAGCTGTCCACACCGACCCGGGGTGTACGACTTCTGTGAAAGCTTGAGGGTATGTAGCCACTAGCCAGTACATTATACAGTCGTACTTTGATAGCACCAAAAATATATACTGTAGCACTTAGTAATTTTTGCGATATGCTTTCAGTGTGATTTCGGTGAGAAATTGTGCGGACACCGCTGCTACGATCCCTTCTATCAGGTGTGCCACGGCGCCGCCCTACTGTGTCGACGGAATCAGTTTCTTTGCGGCCGTCTCTGTTACGCACCTTCGCGATTCGACTGTTTCGATGGGTTGCTCTGTCCTGCCGGTGACAGACGCTGTGGCGACAGCTGTTACGATCCCAACAGCTACCACTGCTATGATGCAGGTTTCAGACAACAACTTTAGCGATTGAACCGTATCTTATTTTTTATTTATTTATGCACAACGAAAGGTGTGTGCATTAGCAACGCCTTGTGTCATTTAGCAACGCGGACATTGATACGTACGTCATTTCCAATCTGGCATTTCCTGTCTGTTGCCTAGTGCGTGTTGCCTTGCAAATAACACTCTAGCCACCTACCTTCCCCTCTACGGAACGGTCGGCCACCCAGCTGTCTCTCTCCTCCATCCAGACCATTTATGCTGTATGTCTAGTTTTTAGGTCAGCTCTGTGAGATCGGGTATCTACCGTGCGGTGACAGCGGTCGGTGTTACAATCCGAGATCCTACGCGTGTTACGAAGGTGGCATCATTTGCCAGCATGGTTTTCGTCCTTGCGGTGGCGACATCTGCGCGGATGAATGCATCAAATTGAACAAAGAAGAACCTTGAATCTCAAAAACTTGGATTTTTGATTATTGAAAGTTTCCATAGACCTTATTTTGATCAGTGTTTAGTGTGACCATGCATTGTACATTACATGTAGACTCCACTCTACTGCATGTAGCGATTTCGCGAAATTTATCCTACGTATGTACGTACAGGGTGTCTCACGTAAACCTCCCTAACGATCCAGCCTTAACTTCCGTACTACAATAGGTATCAAGCTGAAATTTTGTTCCCAGAAACCCAAGAATATACCATACTTTGAGACAAAATTTGAGCCAGATAGGCCCACAGCGAAAGAATTACAGGATTACCAATGTTGGACCCTCTTTTTATCATTTTCCGCTCTGAGCATGGTTTTGAGATTAAATCTTCTGCTCACCATGGTCAAGCAGCTCAACCAAAATGGCAAACATTGCGGAACCACACTGGCTGAACGTCATCACAGTCCAGAACACAACGGATTCAAAAATACAGGCGATTTACAGGGATAATAGCCTTCAAGGGGCTGTCGAGGTCAATAGTGGCACCACTGATTTCAAAATGTTGGAATACCGGGGTTGGAAATTTGCAAGCTCGTAACTCCATCGCTACATACTTACCCGGCTCAAATTTTGCCACAAAGTATGGTATATTCATGGGTTTCTGGGGACACAAAATTTCAGCTTGATATCTGTTGTAAACTTAAAGTCATAAGGCTAACAGCTGCTGTTGTATGAATGAAAGCAAGCCAAATGAAAAGAGGATGGGCGAAGGTGCACTTACAGGGTGGTTTTTTCTCTGATACGATTTGGACTGGCAATTTCAACAGGTCATCTTGCACCGATTTCGCTCTAAATTTGCCCACATATTCCTGGAGCGTTTGCCATTTACTTGGTAAAAATTTCGAGTTGAAATTCTGTACTGGTAGTGAGAAACAGCAGAGAATACTGTAATGACTCGTGTATAACCCCCTTCGTGTATAACCCCCCCTCGTAACCCCCCCAAATCGGCGACTAACCGTCAATTGCACTCGTGTAGGGGTTATACACGAAGCATGCAAAAATCGGTAGAAATTGAAGGTTTTGCTAGCATGGAGAGGTGTTTTTTAGCGTTTTCTAGCTAAAACAGAAGCTGTAATTGCCTTGTCAGGCAATTTTGAAGCATCTGCCATGTCATGAAGAGCACAAACAAGCCAAATTACTAAGGCGGAAAAAATATTAGGCTCTAAACCTCACTTTTGATAAATGCACTCGTGTATAACCCCCCTTCGTGTATAACCCCCTCTCGTATACAACCCCCCCAATAAATTACCCCACTAATTTTTTGACACCCCCATGGGGTTATACACGAATCATTACAGTATTGTATCACAATTTTCCAATATTTTCACCACAATTTTCCACTACTGCTCAATTCTTCCATAAAATTTTTGGAAACCATGACAAATGGCAATATTGCTACATTTTTTTCGAATGGGAAGCGGCATTATAGCAAAGAAACAGAGGCAAGAAGGTATGCAGATTGCACTTAGTGTACTGTACGTGTACAGCTATCTATCAGGCATCATCAGCCCTAAGCTCTACATAGAAGTTCTCTTCTGTTCGTTCACTTGTCGTTTTCAGCTCCGAATGAATATTGGTTCGATCGGTTGTACTATACGGTACATATACGATGATTGCATTCGTCACGAAATATTGTAGCCAGTTTGTCTTGCATGTCACGTACATCTGTCTGTGTGTACACTGTCTCAATCCAGTGTTAGAGCTGCAACGGCATTAAAATCAGTTTCGTACTGGTTGGTTGGTTACAATGCCAGCTACAGTTGTGGTATACGGTTTCGTTTCATTCAAGATCAAGAGGAATTTCTTCTGATTGTATTCCGGCAAGTGTTGCTGATACGTCCAGCAGAAGGGAAAATGGAGCCGACATAGGATTTTCCTCGTTGCCTGATCACGTGGCTGGTGATGGACATTTGGCAGCCATCGATATTGAACTGAAATAAACAGTAGGCCTACAGTACATACAATGCATACGCACTATGCAATGTCGGCGCCATAGCCTTTTTATGGGCGAAATTGTCTTTTGCCATCCACACACCTTGCACTGATCATTTCTTCCGCCATGATGAGTGAGGAAGCAAAGTGTGTAAAGAGCGAGATCAAATTCTGGACTCGTGCCAATGAGGAAAGAGGCAGATGGCTTCATCTGTCCTTCCCAGTTGAACTTGATCGCTGTCATGATGTTCTATTGACAAACAGACACAGCAAAGACCCACATCCAAGATATTCTAACGACAACACTGTGTCTGGCCGCATTATACCGCAAACAACCTTACGCCTCTTTTGATCAGGAATCCCATGTAGTCAGCCTTGTTGCTGCGCTCCAGCAGGTAGTACTGAAGCCAGCTATGCATTCCTGCTACTTGTCCGTTCTTGGATTCTCCGACAAACACGTGCTCAAAGCCGGAAGTGTCCGTAGCCCCACGAGCACGAGAATACATATGGAACCAGAGATGGCGTAGCCAACTGCGAAACGAACTCTGAGAAGAGGCGAACGGATGTCCTAAAGCAAAACAACCACATCACATGACATCTGCAAAATAGTAGGGTACTACGGGGTAAACCAGACCATGGGAAAATCCGGCCACCAAGTTTCACGGCTGGGCATATGTCAGCAACCAATGGACTGATTGAGTCAAAAATATTATACCAAAATCGATTCCTTGCACTCTCTCCTCTTTCGAAATGAGCTATTTGGTTCATCATTGGCTGAGAAAGAGCAAGTTCGAAAAAAGCATAGGTGGCCGAGTTTGATGGCCGGGCTTGCCCCACAGTAACCTATGGCATGTCCATCGAATCACTATTGATATCACCAAAATCGCACAGCCGACACCTTGTTTGTGAAGAAAACGAAAGAGGTCCTGCATGACGTCCGTAGCTGAGACGGCACTGATGAAGGCGGTGATTTCGTCTCTTTCGGCTCGGCTTTCAGTTTCACGCCTTCCGGTCATCCGGTTGTAATTGTCCAGCAGTGCAATAAATTTCTGGTAAGTGGGCTGGTTGAGTAACCGCGTGTCAACGTGAACGAACAAGCTAAACATCCGCCACTGTAACTGCAGTAAACCCTCGCGTATAGTCCGGCTCCGGGCTACACAACACGCCTTCAAATTGAAAGGAAAAGGGGATCGCAAGGGGGCCAAAATACAGAGTGTTTCAAAGTATATTCAGAGGTTTTCATTTTCTGCGCTTTTTAACTCTCGAATTCAAAGCTCAGCAGATGTTAATGCGATTTTTGTATTATGTAGCCAAAGCTTCAAAGATTCTAGCAAAGAATTTAGGGAAAGAAGCCCATAGAAATTGGAAACAAAAAATGAAGCTGTTTTGAACCAGTTCTAATTGAAGTACCTATAAAAACCTTGAAATTTTGTCTGTATCTAAGTTGGCCTAGCTACACGATACAAAAAGCCGCTTTTTAATCTTAGGTGCAGCTCGAGAGTTGTAAGCGCGGAAAGCGCCGGAGTATCTTTTTGGGACACCCTGTCCTGTACGTACTTTCTTCTGGCATCGTCAGAGCTGGACGTGGTTCTTGTGTGCTGCTGATAATTGAGTCGAATTTGACCTGGGCGCGCCCGGTTGTGATCTTTCTCTCGCAGTCCAGTTACTGCCGCTTGCAGTGCATCGTCCGAAATTCGAAAGTCTGCAACAAAACTAAAATTTCGGTGTCTTTTTATGATGGCCACAAGACCGACCAGCATCACCTACTCGGAATTTCGCTTCCAGTTCCAGGGTAAACCAGAAAAACCACAGCAACAAGCGATAAAGGCGACAATGTCATCGTTCTCTCGAACTCAAGACTGTGTTGATAATGATGTACTGTTGAGGCCGCTAAAGCATTGACTGACAGGATAAGCCAGGTAGGCTACCTTACAAAGATGCTTACGAAGTTCAATAAAACTGTTTACACTTGTATAACAATGTGCCCTTCGTCGTAAAACATTGCCCTGCTTTCAGATAACCGGTAATACCATGTCATCACACGACACACGTACGTACCCGGATCGTTCATCCCAGACACAAGGTACACGGATAGTTTTGTCCTCACCCACCAGCTCACAATACTGTGACGTGCCGCGTTCCGTATGGCGATAGCCGGGCCACGAAAAGCGGGAGAGAAATAGGGCCGAACGGGAATCGAACCCGCTACCTCGAACACAGCTGTGGACTTGGAACACCACCAGGTGGCACGGGGACAGATTGGCTACTGTAAAGGTCGGTGTGTAGCCCATTTGGGCGGGCTATACACGGGATCGGGCAATACAAAAGCTCGGGCTATACAAGGGACTTTTGACCGCCTACTTATTTTTACTCCAATTTTACCCTAAATGCCATATAACCTACTATTTTCAGCTACACAGGCCACACATTTTGTGGTTCCTGACTTACAATGCTGCGAATAGAGCCTTGTGAACGCAGTTCTTTGCACAGCCTGATATCGGGCTATATATGGGCCAAAAGTGCAATATAAGCCAAATTGGGCGGGCTATACACGGGATCGGGCAATACACGGTATCGGGCTATACACCGACCTTTACAGTACACTCGCCTTACATACCTGGATAGAACACTACTAGTTTATATACGTACACAACTGGCATCGGACGCCGTTGCCATGCGTACGCAGTACGTGACAATGCACTGCAATGCAAATAAAGTCTAGTATTTGCGACTCCAAAGTGCTTTATCACTTCCTTTCTCAGAATCTTTGTTGCCAGAGGAAGCAGAAGACGTGTGGCGACTGCTGCTTTCTTCTTTGTATTCTTCAGTTGACGCATCTCCAGAGCTGCTCTTCACGCTGGTCAAGATATTGGCGCCGATGTTATTGCGAGCAAAGATGGCACTCGGCTCCTCAGCAGGTTTTCGTGACTTGTTCGAAGAGGCAGAGAACAGCAACTTCTCCAGTGTCATCACCGGCACTTCGAAGGCCGCGCTTGTGAAAAAAGCGACCAAATACGCCATGAACAACAGTGGAATATAGTGAGTGAACAGCTGAAAACATCCAAATAAAACATCGCTCAGGTCATGTGATCAAAGGGTGACTGAACCGTTCTCAGTCAACACGAACGGTAGGTTGGTTGGTTGGTACCATGTTGAAATTGTTGGTGAAGTGAAGCAAGTGGTCAAAGCTGGTGAGTAGGATGTACTCGCAGGCTACGTGTGTAATGTAGGCGCAGTAGGTAAGACGACTCAACGGAATCCCAGCCACTCCAACTCAGCAGCTCATTCACTGGGCCTGTAAAAGCTGAGTTTAAGATATTGGACAGTAGCGCACATGATTATAATACAATAGATACATATGGACAGACTTGCCGTGCTTCTATGTATTCTAGTCCAATCCCTCATACGTACCTCCATATCCAGTAAAGCAGGCATAAATGACCCAGGCGATGCACAGACCCCATAGAGTGCGACACGTGGAAGAGTAGAGAGCTCTGGTGCCAATGGGAAGTTGAACACCCTGCTGATATCTCAGCAGTCCAAAGACAATGGCGCACGCAACTGTAGCAGCCAATAGCCACACAGCCAAATTCACCAGCTGCAACCAGGCGGGCAAATACGTATCGCGTTTGCAAAGGCTCACAAATGCCCAAAGAGATACGGTCACTTGGTTGTTCGGAACTTTGGGTGCGGTCATCTTCTTGTGGCGGTGATCATTTCGTCGTGAGTACTTTCGTTGCGGGTGTTTTTCGTTGTGATTTTTTCGTTGTGGACGTTTCATTGCAGCCGTCCTTGGGTCATTACTCACTATTGTACCAACTGACCAAGTCTATACCGGCAAAGAAATGATACCAGCAACGATAGGAATGGCAAGGAAAGTTCTCAAGATCAAATGACAAGACGACTGCAACGAAACGTCCGCAGCGAAAAAATCGTAACGAAAACACTCGCAACGAAAGACTTGCGATAAAGTGACCGCGGCAACGAAAGGTCCGCAACGAAACGTCCACAACCAAAAATTGGCAACGAAGTGACCGTAAACCGCCTAAAAGCCTTAGAACTTGCAGGCAAAAAGAAAGATACTTTGCTGATCCTCATCTTCGGTTTGCGCTGCATGAACCAACCCAAGAGAACGCCGATGATGAACGGATTGCATCTGGTCCAGGGAACAATATACATGAATCTCCAGTAATACGTGGGATCCACCAGTAGGCTGAAACCAAACAACAGTGCATCCTGCGCGCCAACAAAACAAAAAAAGCGCAGCGGTGAACGTGGTTTAACAGATAGATACGCAGGGCATATACAATACATACGGATCAGTAGGAGGCAAGAAATTAGCCGGGGCCGGTAGATGCCAACGGAAATAGAGACCAGCTATGGCACCGATAGATCCCAGCATTGTGGTTACGCACAGAATGATACCACCTCGCGCAGAGCTGGAGAAAAACAATAATTGATAGGCACGGATAGTAAGTAGTAGGTACACCATGAGTTTGTGTGTCATCGCTGGAAAAAAGAGATGAGCTTACAACCACAAGGCAAGCAGCAGAATGGGTGAAATCACATGGAACTGCATGTCGTTCGCCAAATACCAATATTCGGAATGACACTGAAGCCAGAAAAATAGCATATGACCAGGTCACGTATGCACTATCACTGTACAGGGTGTATCAGAATAAACTCACCGGGTGTTTGTGCTTATATCTCCACAACGGAGTGTCATATTCGAATGCGGTCTTTTAGATTGAATAGCCAAGGCTTCAACGTTGGTGCAGCCAAAATTTTAGCTTTCTAGGTTGTCTTGTCATGGCGCTGTAAGCGGTCCAAGTTGCGGCTTCTTTTTTTGGCGCAAAACGGAGACAGGGCACTAAGGCGGGGCAACGGATTTGCATTTTCGTTTTTTTCTCGCTCTTTCACGTTTGTTCACCATTCCACGCTAACTTTTATGTATTTTTGAGCAGTCTTGTCGAAGTTAGACGTCAGTTTGATCACCATGGCTTCAGCGTCCCAAGGAAAAGCTTGGATGACCGAATTTTGGCTGTAACACTGTTTGCCAAGTTTGAATCTGTAAGAGAAGTGGCACGGAGGTGGAAAAACTCTACGAAAACTTGTGCTCCAGATAAAAACTGGGAGAGGAAAACTGCGGAAGAAAAAAACTGAGGAGAGAACTGGGTTAGGTAAACTGGGGAGAGAAAAACTGGAGCCGATCTGTACCTGGCCGCCTGCAAAAATGTGCGAAAATTGACGCTTTGTAAATCGAGCTGTTTGAGCCGCTTCCTGTTGGCCTAGAAAGCTGAAATTTTGGCTTCAGAATCGTTGAAGCCTTGGCTATTCAACGCAAAAAAACCGCATTTGAATGTGACACTCCGGTGGGGAGCTAAAAGCACAATCACCCGGTGAGTTTATTCTGATACACCCTGTACATTACATACAATGTGAAATGCACAGCGTCTGACCGACTACCAAACCATTTTGTCGTAACCAGAGCTGACAAAATTGTTGACATAGAGCAGGTTGGTCCACCAATATTTCACGCATCTCTCGTAGTCAGGAGAACCGTCAGGTAAGGACAGAGGACCTCTCATCAAGTACCTGCAGTTCTAACCATCGTCGGCCAGTGACCAGCAAGCACATTGACAAGACACGTGTGTACGACATTGGTGTGTGTAGGTACTGTACGGTCAGTACTTACCGCATCAGTACTATCTCAGCCGCCATAACAACACCAAGCACTGGAGTCAACCTGGAAAAAATTCGACAACTTCTTCCAAACCTAGCTTCAATTTCCATCACCAAAAAGCCGATAATCAAATAAGAATGGACGGATATATAGTATCAGCCAAACCACAAATAGCGATGGACGTAGAACATAACCCACGTGTAGCAGGATTTTATCCCTTTCCCGTTTGACCGCTTCATCTCTTTGAACCTATAGATAAGACAAAAGAACTCCACGTAACCCATTACAGTAACACATACATACTGTATGTACGTACTGTACGTACCATGTGTATTAACATTCGCAAGTTAAGGAGACTGACAATAATTCCACATGTTCATGCTACACAGGTAGGTACTAACGTAGTGTATGTAAATCCGTATACCCGACAAGAAAGAAGGTGTCCACGGAAAATGTGGCGTTCATCACTATCTGCATCAAAAACTTCCGTCTGATTAAGATGGCGAAGCTGAAGTTGTCTGAAAGGACGAAAGAAAGTTTCCAAAAGATATTGCTCATTCACGTGTTGAACCGTACTGGGAGCGAAAGGCGTCATGTGACGTCAAGCGTCATACCAGCAACGAGGATGGATTCGTATGAATGGCCCATGATGACCCAGGTCATACTGAGAAAACGGATGCCGTGAATGCAATTGATCTGTCCCGGTTTGGTGCTCGTATCCAGGATACGCTTTCCATTGGTGTAGAGCGAGAAGGCCAACAAAGCTTTGCTTGCTCCACCTGAGAAAGAATGGCCATAAAACAGTCACGCCAGAAACTAAAACTCCTCCCGCGTATTCCAAGTCTCAGCGGCCAACTGGTTGTGCAACCGTTGACATCAAAATGTGAAGAGTGCGTAACCATGGCAACGGCTGTCAATGGTTGCGCAACTCCTATACGTTGGTTGTCAATGGTTGCACAACCAATTGGCAACGGAGACTTTGATGGTCTCCTTGGGAGTACTACAAAAGTACT
>JASAMW010003813.1:0-10057 GCA_030247985.1 Epsilonema sp. ZAB3_2
ACGCTTTCGCAGCGGCAATATTCACATCGTCTGTGTGCATTCGGCCACTGTAGATGAAGTCCAAGATGTGCTTTAATTCTCTAGCCCCAACGCCTGCAATAGAAAAATAGCCATAAAGAAGCCACTGGGCCCTACAACACATACAGGGTGTTCCATAATATACTCACCGGATGTTTGTGTCTCTATCTCCACAGTGGGGTGTCATTTTCAAATGCGGTCATTTGTAATAAGTAGGCAAGGCTTCAAAGTTTATGCATGCAAAATTTCAACTTTCTAGGCCAACAGGAAGTGGCTCAAAACAACTCAGAAAGGTTGACCTCAGAAATCGAGGATTTGCCTTATATTGTACCAAATCCAAAAGCTAATACATCTTAAATCCTGTTCAATATCCCACGAAAGACGCGGCAGAACCAAATTTACTGCGCCATTGTGAAGAAAATTGAAGAAACTCATCCGTGGAGTGCGAACTTCGGCCTTAATCGCCCCATGGCCATAGTGAAAAAAACGTGAATTTTTGTGTCCAAAAGTTTGAGCTTTCATAACTTCCTTGGTAGAAGGACTAGAGGGCTGAAATTTTGCCTGCACCATCTTAGAAGCCTTAGCTGCCAAATGTAAAAGAGCGTACTGAAATCGATTGCTCCGTTGATGAATGAGAGGCACAAACATCCGGTGAGTTTATTATGGAACACCCTATACTTTTGACCTCAAAAACATGCCTCTACACACCTCTCACAATCACAAACTTTGTCCCATGTACGGGTGTTTCAATTATAAACTCATCCTCATCCTCATCCTCATCCTCATCCTAAACTCACCGGATGTTTGTTTGTGCCTCTCATTTATAAACGAAGCGTTCGATTTCATACGCTATTTTACATTTGCATGAAACATCAATCTCACCAGCTTACCATTAGTATGGGTTTCTCGCTGTTTTCCCTCTTTGAACAGAGTATACTATAGAAACAGTGAAGGCCTATCTTCACCCATCTCTTTCTCTCCTGAGACAACCAGGGCGAGTTGGAAAACGGCAAAGAGCTCATTCGAAAGAGCATCACCTGAACTTTTCAACAAGCGTCTGTGCGCACCTTGAAACAACGTGTGCGTTGCGCAATCTTCGTTCAAACGATAGCCCAGGTATTCTCGGTCAACCCCACGCGACAACGCCAATTGTCGTGCATATAGTCACCGGGACGATCAAGACCGTGCTTGACAATTTTGGCGCTCCGATGTAATCTGACATTCTAAACGAGAATAGCAATAGTGTTTGAAAAAGGGTCGAAAAGCCGGTTGCTATTCTTGTATAGAAATGCCAGATTTACCAAGCTTACTACGGAGCGCCAAAATTGTCAGGCACGCTCTTGATCGTGTCGGTGACTATACCTACCGGTGATTTTGGAGTCGATGTCGAGAGTGATGGTGATGGAGCCTTCGACGCCGGTGAGTGCAGCTTCGAAATGCGTGCTGAAGGCTGCGAGAATCAGTCGATGACAGCTGGCCACGAAATCTCCGTCCGACTGAATCGTCACGTCCGTGAAGCGCTGCTGTTGCTCCAGCGTTTGAAAATAGGCCAGTAGACAGTCGCCGTGATTGTAGCTGGACAAACTCCGTCTTTCCTCCATCCTCAACACGATTCTCCTCACGTCTAAAGGAAACACGGGGTAATTTACGATCCGCAACCAAACAGACAGGTCTTACGTTACAGGACAGACCAAACAGCGCTATTTACACCGTTCCTGTGTTGGCGAAACCAGTAGAGTAGGGTCGATCAGCTGGAAATCAAGAAGAGAAAAAATACATGCACGGCCGCCAGGTATGTACACACAGTAGGACAACGTTTCAGCTCTAATTTCAGCTTTTTTCCTACTCTTTTGGATAAATCTTGAAACTTTTACATTTTTCCCTTGTTCCTCCTCCGTTTCTGCCCTTTTATTCCTCCGAGATTGACAGTCCGCATTCGTTTATCACTCAGATTCCGTCGAAAACTGCAGAACTGCTCCTTTTTTCCTTCTTAACTCAACTGCGGGTCAAATTGCTAACATGCTGTATTTATTATTTTGCTATAATGCAAAAATATAAACAAAATACACAATATTTGCAAATACGCTGCTACGTGTTTGCACAGCTTTATTTGCAACAAATCGGAAACAAACGTGAAAACAAATCGGATACAGCACGGCATATCGCCGGCACACGGCGGATACAGCACGGCATACGGCACACGGCATACAGCATATCGGCACAGCTTTATTTGCAACAAACGTGAAACAAGTCGGATACAAGGTGCGATGTGCACCGTGCAGTACAAACTATGTTTATGGTGAACGCAGCAAAGTCAGCTCTGCCCCCATTCCCATCTACAACGCTTACGTGCAGGTCTGCAACTGGAAAGATAACGTCTGCTTATCAGTTACAATAAGCAAACACACAGCTCACACAGTTACACAGTTATAGTTACACAGCTCATACTGCAAATCAAGCTCACAACATCGACAACGTCAACTGTGTGAAATGTGAAAACATTGTAGAAAACGGCCTACAAAGAAAATTCCAACTTCGTTTCTTCAAATTTACTTGTCGTCAGCCAGCATCAACATGTCTTTGGCTCATCAGCTCGCAGTTGTGACAGGTGCATAAATATACTAAGTATTTATTTATGTTTACCCATTAAAATGGATACGTAGGTACAACATACACGTACTAGGGTACCTTCAATGGTACAGAAAATTGCATAAACATAACATAACCCGTACATATGATTTCACAGGAGGAGCGAGGGGTATCGGCCAGATGGTGTGCGTTTTGCTGGCGAAAGAAGGAGCGAGCGTGGTGGTGGTCGATATTCTCGAAAAAGAAATGGATGACACCTTGAAGCTTCTTGACGGTACATGCAGGGTTATCATCACATCACACACCTACCTTTTTGGACCCACCTTTTTGGATCACGTACGTACGTACTACGTACTGTGGTCTGAACGTCATACTATTATGTAGTTTCGCATCAACAGCGTCATGTGGCCGTTAAGACGGACGTTTCGAACGCGGAAGCAGTCAACCTGCTAGCGGGCACCATTTCCAAGAAGTACGGTCAAAAGGTGCCGAATATTGTGGTGCACTGCGCCGGAATCGTCCGGAATATGAAGGGGCTGGAGGCGGAGACGGAGGAGACATTCGATCGCACAATCACCGTCAATCTGAAGGGAACATTTCTGGTGAATCGAAAGTTCGCGATTCTGATGAGAGACCACGGCGTCAAGGGCTCCGTCATCAACGTGTCCAGCATGCTCTCCGAAGGAAGCCCTTTCGCTCCAAGTCAGTTCTACTTGTATAAATAGCAATACCCAACGTGTTCAGTTCAGCCAAGCCTAATGTCTAAAAGCCTTATGCTACGTACAGTATGTCCATCTCTACTGTTTGAAAACTCATTTTGAAAATAACTCATTTTGAAAATGAAAACTACTCTTTCAAAATGTAACTCATAAACTGTATTTTGAAAATGAATAACTCAAATTGTGAAAATGAAAATGAGCTTGGAAATTCAGCGATTTTACCCTTTAAAAAATTGGAACTGCCCCCTGGACTGCAACTGCCCCAATGGTGGCTCCGACCCCACACCCCCGTAGCCTCCGGCTGATGGAGCTCCGCCCCAGACCCCCGTTGGCTCGCTTCACGAGCCAAGATTTTTGCGCCGGTGGTGGTGGTGGTGGTTTTTACTTTCGCAAACTGCTCGATACAACAAACCCAACTCTACTAACAGAAAATCTCAACGAGATCAAACTGCCGGGGGTATAATATAGTTGTACCGGAATGATTACGATAATGTACGTACGCAAGTATGTACTTAGTACGTATGTAGATGTACATAAATTTAAAAGCTATCAATCAGCCCCGTCTATTGCTAAGCCTAGGCCTATGTCTATTGCTATTTGCTGCCAAAGCCTATGTCTACTGCTAATCCTAAGCCTATATCCATTGCTAGGCCTAAGCCTATTGTATGTATATTGCTAGCCTAGCTTACCGGTATGTCCATTGCTAAGCCTAAGCCTATGTCTATTACAAAGCCTAGTCTATTGCAAAGCCATTGCTAATCATATTTTGAAAACGAAAACTCAGATGTCAAATACGCCGCACGAGCACGATTACATCGTTGCATGCTTTTTGCTGTAGGCTACGCGGCGTCCAAGGCGGGCATCATCGGCTTGACCAAATCCTTGGCGAAGGAGTTCGCGGCGGACGGCATTCGCTTCAACAGCGTGAGTCCGGGCCCGATCGATACGCAGTTTCCGCGCACGGCCAATCTGGCCCCCGGCGAGACGGTGAGGCAGCGGCAGGGAGCCGCCGCCGGCCCACCCACCACTCCGATGGGCCGCGTCGGAACGGCGGAGGAGGTGGCCCACGTCTGCCTCTTCCTCGCCTCCCCGAAAAGCTCCTTCGTCACCTGCGCCAACTACGATGTGCACGGTGGATTGCAAGTGTTCAGTAGTTGAATGAAGTTGTTTATGGTCCCATTCACATAGCATGTAATACTAGTACAGTACAGGGTGTCTCATAATAAACCGAACACCTTTCCGTGTATGTAACTCTGGGACCACACGTTTGATTTTCATGCGGTATTTTTATTTTGTAGCCAAGGCTTCAACTGACTACCTGTGCACTGCATGCATGCATTGCATACGTTTCGTACCTACTGAAGATACAGAAACCTACATACAGTATGTCGCTTTTGTCCTTCTCTACAAATTGTGTATGGGTGTGTAACGTACTAGGTAGATGCGAATTGAATGATCTCTTTCGAAAGGTAGTTTATACGCATCACACGGAAAAGGGCATTATACGCATACAAAATGATAAACAGCACATATTGTACATAACAGAGAAACAAACAAGAAGGTGAATGTATGTCCTGTACGTACGTACCTACTTATGTACGTCATGCATGAAATAAAGTATAATTACAACTTCGTTCGCAAAAAGCGCCAACTTCGTTTACTCCATTAGCTGTGACAGAGACAAAGAGGTCATAGAGTTGTCACTGCTGAAGCAACACAGTTGTGCCATCATTTGATTATGCGGAATAATGACAAAGAACAGCAAATGGGCTAAGTACTAATCAGAAATCTACATCTGAAGTCAGCGGAACAGAGGTAGCAGAAACAAACACATCTGAGTACTGAAGTCATTTGAAGAGAAAATTCTAGTATTTTACCATTGTTGCAAAGAACACAGTAGGTAGGTTAGGTACGTAGGTAGTGGGTACTATGTCTATCCATATACGTGTAGAAAAAAGCTCCATGCTCTAACAACTACCATCAATAAACGAGTGAATGAAATAGTTGCGAGAGGAGTATGAAAAAAGCAGGGGCATGAAAGAAAAAGGTAGACCACCAAAGTTGGTAAGAATTTCACAAACATACTTTTTGATACGCAAGGCTTGTTTACCATTATTTTTCATCACCGAAAAACTTCGTCTTTGGGGCATCAATTATCACTGCAAACCATAAAGGGCCTGAAAGGTACATTACCGGAAAAATCACACCAGAAAAGAACCCTACACTCACGCCACATAACACCAACACCTATACAGCAGTGTACAGTTCAAAAACAGAAAACACAACAGTTGGATAATAAAGAATTAGCCAAAAAAGCTTTCACGCCATGTGATGTGAAACTGTTGACTCAGGCACAGTACAAGATGTTCTCCATATCTCACCGAGCTATAAAGGACCGCCATTTTCATTTCCTAACAGGGACTGAAAACCCGATAACGCGACAAAGAGCGTGCAAGATGCGCAAACCCCTTCCTGCTACCATATTTACCGGTGCATAGCCCAGGCTTTTGCGTCTACTTGAAGAAAGGTTCAAGACGGTTGGAGTCAGAGGACAGCAGGCATACTACAGGGTGTTTCCTTTGGATATATCATGTCGTTTGGGGCTATACTAGCCCTAGACCTAACCTACCTACTGTGTTCTTTGCAACAATGGTAAAATACTAGAATTTTCTCTTCAAATGACCAAAATGCACGCAGTTTTACTCTGACCGCCAGTTCAGATTCAAGAACTTTGCGATTTTCATGGTCGAAACTTGAGGCACCAATATCTTATGTTCAGATTGGAGTTTAGGGATGAAATTTTTACACAAGGTTATGCATATTCTTGGGTATTTGCAGGAAAAATTGCAGCGCCTTAACTCTTGTGGTTCCCAAGTTATAGCCCCAAACGACATGACATATCCAAAAGAAACACCCTGTACATGGTGACCCGGATCAAGGAATGGCTGGCTACATGGCTTCAGGTACTCTACAGTACATTATACGCCTATGGGGCTATGCATTGGGGGTTGGTGCTTATGCATAGGGGTGGGGCTATGCATTGGGGAGGCTATGCACCGGTAAATACGGTAATAATTCAGTCCAAAACGTCATTCCCCTACACCCGACATGGCTTCTACTCCACACAGTAGTAATGTAGGCGATCATCAAAATAGTATCAATCATGGATAATAGTAAACGGGTGTGTTGTTCATAACATAAACGTATGTACACACTGAAAAAGCAATCACCGGAACAAATGGAAAATGCTTTTCGACTTGGCTGGCAATAAACACACGAGCAAACATGAAGAATATCAACGAAACATGATCAACACGACAGTAGTAAAGGAATTTTGGCAGTGGGAAGGAGAGAAAAACTATGCAATATACCCTCTATTGTAATAGTACTAATACAATGACAAGTAACAACAGCATTCTTTAACAGCAACAGTACCAAACCAACGTGGAAAAACTCCAACCAAACCAAGTACCTAATCCAGAAAAATTATCAGAGAAGAAAATATAAACCAGACTTTTTCTTTTCATGCATTTCCGTCCTTTCAGAGCAGGGTTCGGACAAGAAGGACCAAAAAAATTTAAAGGACCCAAAATAAAAATAAAGGACCAAAATAAGGCAGTCAATTACCATACATGAGCAGTTTATTCATTATTGCAGGCATTCAGCACCTCTGGTGCTTATCACGCTACGCAAGCAGAAAAATGTGAAACAAGAAGAGATCATGTTTTTCGCAAGCTTTTCGCAAATTTCGACTATATTTTAGCCAAAACCATAAAATTTGAGTATCACATCATTTCAAGTATCAAATAAAATTCAAGTACAATCTGGGTATCTCGAGTATTTCGAGTACGCGCGAGCACCCTGATAACTAGCTAGGCTTATAGGCATAGTAGCTCATAGAGATGTAACAGGGGCCCCGCTCCAGTAAATCCCGGCATATTTTTGGATCCGGCTCCGGCTCCAGTATAATGAAGGTGGATCCGATTTGGGGCAATTTGTCCATAGTTTTACTTTATAATGCATTTTAGCAGCAATCAACATGATCATTATGGTTGCGTACCTTTTCTACAGTAGTTAGCTACAGCATTTTCTGGGCTTGGATCCGGCTCCAGCTCCAGTACTTTGAAAAATTTCGCCCTTTTACATCTCTAGTAGCTCGTATAAGTGGCTGCATCTATATAGCTAATGACCAGCTTACATACCTAACGCAGGCAGGTTCAGGTACCCTACAGTACTTCGGGTTATACATACTCAGGGATACTACTGGAGGCGGGCAACATAATGTATCAATGGAAGAATTGTGGTCTGCGAGCGAAGCGAGCAGAAAATTTTTGCAATTTGAGCCAAAAAATGCCCTAAAACTCCACCCCAAAAATTTTTTATAAAGGACCGGCATGGAAATAAAGGACTTTTAAAGGACTTAAAGTACCTAAGGTGAAAAAAAGGACCTCTAAAGGACTTAAAGGATTTAAAGGACCTGTCCGAACCCTGTTTCAGAGTGTTCGCATTTCCACCAAAAAGTGTATCGTAGCACACGCTCAAAAATACCGTACACTTTGCTTGCTTTTCTTACCCACCACCGCATTTGACACCCGTTTCAGAAACGGCAAAACAGAACCAACCCCGCTCACAAAAGGCCATTCTCCTACAGGTACTAGTGTATACTTGTACGGTAAAGTGGACCTAAAAATATCACAGTGAAACTCGCTGTGTACATATGGATTCCGCTAAATCAAGGTTAAACAAATTTGAATTGTCTTGTACTACTACTGTAGGGTGTCGGTGTTAGTACACCGTGTTTGGCTTTCCTGTGACATTGTAGAGTGCTTCACTTTGCTACTATGGCATACGAACAAGTGTACAAAAAGAATCAAGCATTGACTGGCAGTTCAAAGATTGCCGCTGTACTCAGGTAGCTGTACTGTGTAGGTACTGTACAGCCAGGTACATAAATTGTGTAAGAAAAAAGTAGCATCAAAGAAAAAACCACTTCAAGTAGAATATCAATGGTCAAAGCAACTAAACGGTGGTTCCGGTCCTAGCAAAAGCAATAGTTACGAAAAAGATTGACCAACCATGGCTGCCAGAAAAAAAAGCATAGGGCAGTGTGACAATAACCCATTAACGGATCGTGTATAGAATACCGGCGAAACCTTACTTCGAAAATGCCAACAAAACCTCTCCCCGAAAAAGACAGTTTCAAACGCCAACAGTTAGACGTTTAAAGGCCAGTAGTGTCTGTCTCAGCGCGGCCTACTCTTTTCCTTAAACCCTACCCTATCGTGAGCAAGAGCACCTCCTAGTTTTTGAGGATTTTCTCGGCGGACTGCCACCACTTTCTCTCTCCTCTTCCTTTGTCTTTCCTTTCTCCAGTTGCAGCAAGGGCGCCGACCTCCTTCCGCTCTCCTGCTGCAGAGCCGTGGATGTGGCGCCATTGGCCCGCTTCAAGCCGAGCTGAACCAGCGCTCGCTTCTTTCCCGACTCCGCAGCTGCTGCCGGAGGGCGATGCGGATGAATGGAGAGAGTGGCGGCGTCTGCGGGGGCTGAATGATTGGTGGCAGTGGGCTTGTGCGTGAGTGAGATGCAGATGTCTCCGACCTGCAGCCGCTGGCAGGGAAGGCCGTACAGGCTCCTCGTCCGCTCAGGACTGCACGAGGACCAGCCTTGGCCGATCACGAAGAACGGATGCTCCACCGTCGCCTCCACCGACACCTGCAACGACAGCCAATATCATCCACCCACACACGCACACTCGACGTGCTTGCATATGTATGTTTGTATGTATGTATGTATGTATGTATGTATGTATGTATGTATGTATGTATGTATGTATGTATGTATGTATGTATGTATGTATGTATGTATGTATGTATGTATGTATGTATGTATGTATGTATGTACAGAGTGCCTCATAATAAACCGTCCACCTTTCCGTGCATGTAACTCTGGAACCACATCTTAGATTTTTATGCGGTTTTTTTGTATTTTGTAGCCAAGGGTTCAACAAGTACATAAGTATACAAAATTTCAACTATGTGGTTCACATAGTTCGGAGACTACGACGGTTTGAATCTCAAAGCTCAAAATCGACGTTTTCCTTTATTATGGAGAAAATATCGGTTTTAGTTTTTCAAGATACCCTGTTTCATGCGTTTGCTATGCTGGCACTGGGGATAATGCATGAGATACACATTTCCTAGCATTTTTAGACATCTTTCTTCATTACGAGGCTAATTTTATTATGACTCATGCACAGAATTACCCCTAAATCGGCACTACCAGTTCGAAAAACCTTGTTTTTGACCGCTGGAGGAAAAAGGTGTTTGAGCAGCTTCCACTGGGCCTAGGAAGCTAAAATTTTGCACACATCTCAGTTGAAGCCTTGCCTACAAGATACAAAAAACCGCATTAAAATCTATGGTGTGGTTCCAGAGTTACATGCACGGAAAGGTGGACGGTTTATTATGAGACACCCTGTATGTATGTATGTATGTACATGTATGTATGTATGTATGTATCTATGTATGTGTATGTATGTATGCATGTATGTATGTTATGAATCAGTGCCCATCAATCTCATGCGGCGCCGACGCACCCCCCCCCCCCCCCCCCCCCAACCGTCAGCCTCAGAATATTGATCTGAGCGCCGACCCCCCACCGTCAGACTGACGTCAGAGGCTGGCGCAGGGGGAGGAGGTCCCCCTCCCCTACCACCTCACGTAATTTGTACA
>JASAMW010003815.1:0-67495 GCA_030247985.1 Epsilonema sp. ZAB3_2
GCTTGGGATAACCTGAGCTAAAGCTTGACTTTGGGTTCTTCATCTAAGTTTTCCAGGGGAGGTCCAGCTGGAGTGTTTGTTCTCCTGCTTATTTGTTCAGAGTCGTTGTAGTTTAGTGGTAGTAGTGAGCTTTGAGATATGAGATTGTTCATATGTATGACTCCTCTCCCAAGAGGCCAACAAAATGACCTCTGCCATTTCATCTATCAAGTTCGATGCATGGTCTGGTCTGATGGACAATGGCGGCTGGGGTTGGAGCAATCTGCTCAATGTATCAATGTTCAATGGTGTTTGGGTATCCAGCGTGTATGTCAAAGCCAATGTATGAAAATTAGGTTCTGTGATCCATGATATTTTAGCGCTTACAGTAGTTAGCTACAGTGTATGTATGTGCGTGAGACTCTTGGTCAGTGGGAGTGTCACGGATGTGAGTGTATTTAGCTATTTCCTGTCTAGTGGCGTGATCTTTATCTTTCTGTCATTCTTTCTCTTTCCTTTTATCGTGACCGGTTGGGCCTGGAAACACAGCACCTTTCCTCTGCGTCTCTCACACTGTATGATCCAGCTTATATAGTGTAGGCTAGCGGTCTCCCTACAGTATACATATCGAAGTTCTGCACAGCGGAAGTGCAGGGCTATGGATAGGGGGCTCTGCATTGGGGTGGAGAGGCGTGCCGGCTATGTGAACGGTAATAACGGTACGCCATAACAAAATGTTTTATTGCTGTAGCAACAGCAGTTGAATATCCCTGTTGCGATATGTTCCAGTTGTTTCGGCAACAGAACGGCAATTCGACCTGCAATAGTGCGGAGCACCGATGCCAGTACCAACCGCGAGCAACAATGCGTATATCGCCAGACTAGAGCACGATCCATCTCATACTTTGATACGAGCGCGGGTTTTAAGCACTCATGTATTGTACATACACCCTACATAGTTTCAGTTTCAATTTTATCTGACTGATATTGTTGCTATTGTGCTCCTCGACGGTGGGGGATCATTCCTGATTTTGTGCTTGCTGTGGCATATTTACCTAGTCTAATGTTTGTAAGTACATACGTATGTATGTATGTACTGTATACGTTTGTACATTACAACATGTTCCTTCATAAGACCTTTGTAATTAGGCACGCTACCGTTCTGCTAGTCTGGGATATACGCATTGTTGCTCGCGGTTAGTACTCATCATGCTCAACACTATTCAGTCGTGCTGTCTGTTGCCAAATATACTGGATGCAATCGCAATAGGTGATATTCAACGATATTTACAGTCAAAATATTTTGTTATACGTACCGTTTTTACCGTTACATAGCCCTCACCCCCCCCCCCCCCGCAATGCATAGCCCCCTATCCATAGCCCTCCCCCCCCCCCCCCCTCATAACCCCATATGTATACTGTAGGGTACCTGAACCTACCTATATAAGCTGGTCATAAGTGTGAGAAACACAGAGGAAAGGTGCTGTGTTTCCAGGCCCAACCGGTCACGATACAAGGAAAAAAAAAGAATGACAGAAAAGATAAAGATCACGCCACTAAAGACAGGAAATAGGAAATACACTCACATCCGTGACACTCCCACTGACCAAGAGTCTCACGCACATACTGTACATACACAGAAGCTAACTACTGTAAGCGCTAAAATATCATGGATCACAGAACCTAATCTTCATACATTGACTTCTTCATACATGCTTGATACTCGAACACCATTGAACAGATTGATCCAACCCCAGCCATTCGTTGTCCAGGCAGAGTGATCAGACCATGCATCGAACTGGATAGATGAAAATGGCAGAGGTCATTTTGTTGGCCTCTTGGGAGAGGAGTCATACATATGAACGATCTCATATCTCAAGCTCACTACTACTAAACTAAGAACAAATAAGCAGATGAACAAACACTCCAGCTGGACCTCCCCTGGAAAACTTAGATGAAGAACCCAAAGTCAAGCTGTAGCTCAGGTAATCTCAGTATCCCATGCTGACCATAATTTGACACCTGCCTGCCTGTCCATCGAATGAGAAATTGTGACATCATGCTTCTTACGCCTTTGCCACGCCACAGTACAACCCTCATTGCTGTCATCGCCTTGACCATGTTGAGCATGTGTCATGTCAAGCGTCCTATCTTTTCCCACCGCCTTTCGATCAGCCATCCCTGTTTTCACCCCGGTTCGAGAACTTGAAATCCCTTTGACATGTGCTGCATGTCGATTCGGTTTTGGTTTCAGTTTCACTACATGAGTCGGTGTCAGGTTCGGTTTCACCTGCACCTCGGTTTGGTTCTTGCAGCTCAATGACAAACTAGACTTCGGCGGTCCTCTGTTTGGGCTATCAACAGTGCATGATAACTTCTTCGGTTGTTCGGTGACATTGGTATGCACTGTCAACAGCTCTGGAAGTTTGGTGACTATATCCCTCTCTGGAAGAGTCGGTTCGATTCCGTACGATTCTGTATGCTTCACCTCAGTTTCGTATTCTATTTTACGCTCAACAATGAAACGGTCACCTATCAGGTCACCTATCCTTCTTCCAGACTATCCTATGACTTTGTCATGGCCCGTTCTTCCTGATTCCGCTTCTCTTGTTGCTTTTTTTTTTTTTTTTTTTTTTTTTTTTTTTTTTTTTTTTTTTTTTTTTTGATTCGGATTTTTGACTTTTTTTTTGTCTCATTTTGGCCCGATTTTTTTATTTTCTTTTCCTGATTCCGCTTCTTCGTGAATGCAATATGTTTTTATGTTCGAAAAGTTTCCGTCCCTTCCGCTTCACAAGCTTCACAAACTCCATATTTCTTGCTCTCGATTCTTCCAACCGTTTCTCAAGTTCCAAAAGGACATCTCGAGCTCGACTAGCCCTGTCACTTTGAACATTCTCCCTAGCAATCGAGTTGAACCCGACGCTTTGGTTGTCAGTTTCGGTTGCCTCATTTGGTCGACTTCGGTTTCGTTCAGTTCGATCGTTCCCTATGTTCCGTCGTAACTCATTCCACAAAAAGTCTTCCCTGATATGGTACCTTAGCAAGGTATTGACTGGGACCAACGACTGATGAAAGAGTTGTTCTGGCAAACTCTCATCATTTCCACAAGCTTGACAACAGAACTGAAAATCACTAAGCTGGGGAGAAACAATATCCTCAAAGAAATCCACTGGAATGACCATATGATGCTCATTTCGAGAGACAACCAGATGTGGAAATGAAGCGTCCAAGCATGACACTGAATTGCGTGGTGAGCTGAAGTCACATGCTTCTGAGCACAAGCTACAATCACCATACACCAGAACCTTTTCGCTGGTTTTGCCATTATCTGTTATCTCTTTCGGACTTTTCAGCCATCCCCATTTTCCTGGATACCTCCGTACTGCATACTCTTCCGGATTGTCCAGCCAGTCGCGTCTTTGCCTGTACTGCATACTCTTCCAGGCTCGGCGATACTACGCACCATTCTTAAACCCTGAGACATGTCGCTCAATGCTCCTGAGGTCTTACCAGCTCAATTAACTCAACTCAGACATACAACGACCCGCCTATCATCCGTTTTGAAGGGCTAACAGAAACTTGAACTGAATCGATTCGAGAGACCCTATCTCTACTCCTAACCTAGCCAAATGACTCGCGCCATTGACGCCATACTGGCAACCTTCGCAATTCTCCCACCAACACAAAATGACGTACCTTATGCTCCGTTGATCTTGTCCAGCTCTGCTACCATGTGAGAGACGCAGAGGAAAGGTGCTGTGTTTCCAGGCCCAACCGGTCACGATACAAGGAAAAAAAAAGAATGACAGAAAAGATAAAGATCACGCCAATAAAGTCAGGAAATAGGAAAAACACTCACATCCGTAATAACTACCCATACCATAGCCACTCCCGAGATGCCTATAAGCCTGTTTCGGTGTGTTGTACTGGAATAACCCTGTTTTGACCTCAATTATGCCGTAAAACACGTGCTTTTGACCTAAAACTATGCCTCTGCGTACCTAAAAAAAACATAAAAATGTCCCTTGCATAGCCCCCTATGCATAGCCCCATATAGGACCTCTCAATTTTTGCATGGGGCTATGCACCGGTAAATACGGTGTATGTAATGTGCGGAAGTACCAGTACTGTACCAGTGAACAAATTTAAAAATATATGCAAAAGGGCCATGCAAAAGTTGTTGCTGCTGTACGTTGATTATTTATCCGTGGAGCGCAGCTTATGTAACGATAAAGAAAGGGACCATTCTTTTGGGGTCTTGCTTGCCATTAATTGTAGATTTTAGTACTAAAGTACGAGGTGTGGCGAGGGTGGGCGAGCGGGATATACGCCGTATGTACTTTGAGCATTATTCTGTACATACATACGTGACCCAATATTAAACAATATGTGCAGGCGCAGGTACAGTACCTTTGTGTGCGTACGAATCATTTGACTGTTTGTAAAATACAGAGTGTCCCAAAATATACTCTGGGGCTTTCGCTTGTATTGTAATTCTCGAATTTACTAATATGCAGAAAGGATTATACCATAGTAAAGCAAGCCCCAGTCGCATTGCAATTTTGCCTTCCTCGCAAAGAGAGAAACAGAATTAAAAAGCGCGCTTCGGCAACAAATGGCACGTATGCGTAAGTGGGTCTCCCTCTCTCTCTGCGAGGAGGCAAAATCGCAACAAGACATGGGGGGGGGGGGGGGGGGGGGGGGGTGTCAGCGCGGAAAGCGCAGGAGTATATTTTGGGACACTCTGTCTGTACTATTCAAATCAGCTTGTCATCTGTCACTTTGAAAGGTGTGATGTGGTAAAGCGTAATATTTTTGTTACCTCGTCATATTATCCCGGTCAGGCCAAGCGAGATTGAGCTTTTTTGTTGTGTAAAAGGATGTAACGTAACATTAAAAATAACGTTTTACAGCAACATGAGATAACGTCGACCAGCAAGAACCATTGGGAAACTTTGTCTATTTTTTTATTGTACGTTCGTATGCTCCATCTATACTCGATGCCTGTTCACGCACTATGCTCCTATTGCCGTTGACCCCCGGTCCATCATACCACCATTGCTACAACAAAAAAAAACAAAAAAAAAAAAAAAAAAAAACAAAAAAAAAAAAAAACAAAAAAACACCCCCACCCCAAAAAAACTACAATATATCGGTCTCACTCATCTCAAACTAAAAATACAAATAGGAATAAACCGTACAGCTTTCACCATGGGGCAGTGGGTACTTATACGTTACGTACAGATGCGTAGCAGTAGCTACTGGTACTTGACATACATACGTAGTTGCATACATAACTACACGTTGTTGGTGTGCCCTATCGTGCTTGTTATCTCCACTGTTTCTTTTTCTTTTCCAGCATGGACCCTTGTTCACCTCTGATTTTGCCTCCGAGTGCTGCTTACCCCAGTGCGTCTGGCTACTCTGGCTTCCCTGCAGCTCACTCCCTGGTCAGTGTGCCATATTTGCTCTCCTCCAACACCAAAGCCACTCATCATCAGGCCACTCTACCCTCCACACCTGCAGCTGCACGATTCGCTGCAGAACATCCAGCAGGAACCAAGAGGTTCAGTCCTTACTAACTCCTCGCTCCCACTATGAAATGAATCCCTATTTCAATAGTACTTCCTTTATACTCTACCCTTCTCAATGTCACTGCATCTTCAGTATGCTTAAAATGAATACCTACCAAGCAAGACTTGACCATTGATTATGTTATCATACCATATGAACGGTGTCGTGTCGTAAATGACTTCACGTAAATGGTGTCCGTGATTGCATGACAACGTAACGATCCTTTTCGGTTGTTGGCGTTCTATGTAGTTTGCAGTAAAGCTGTTTTCCTTGCTTTTCCCGTAGCTACATTGTACATACGGTATGTATGTACGTATGTATGTACATGTACGTACATAGTGTGCACTACTAACTAAAGTACATAGAACTAGAATTGCTGGGACCCATGCATTATTTATCTCCGGTTCTAGCGACCGTAGAGCAAAGCGGTTAAAAATCTCTCGATAACTTTAGCTCGCCTCGAAAATAAAAAACCGCATGCGTCTACGTGCCCTCTGTGTCGAGAAATCGCCAAATTCCTGAAGTACTAAAAATGAACAGTTTTTTTCGATTATTCAATATAAATAAACAAGCCGCAAAAAATTTTTCATTAAAACTAGCCTATCCTATGTAGAATTTGATGCAGATGTCAAAAATAGTATTGGTGTTTAAAAAAATTTAACCCCTACCCAAAAATTGTCAAAACTATACAAATTTTGCAAACTTATATACTAGGGGTTAAATTTTTTTTAAACACCGATACTATTTTTGAAATCTACACAAAATTTTACATAGGATAGGCTACTTTTAATGAAACAGTTTTTGCGGCATTGTTCATTTATGTGGAATAATCGAAAAAAGTGTACCTTTTTAGTACATTTGTAGTACTTAAGGAATTTGGCGATTTCTACACAGGGGGCACGTAGACGCATGCGGTTGTTTTTATTTTCGAGGCGAGCTAAGGTTATCGAGAGATTTTTAACCGCTTTGCTCTACGGTCGCTAGAACCGGAGATAAATAATGCATGGGTCCCAGCAATTCTAGTCTCACTATAACACGTACAACGTGTGCATGAACAAAGCAAAGCCGACTCAACAGTGCAGTTTCTGCACAAAATTTCGTCGAAGCCTCGCGTACACGCATATTGGTACAGCATTTAGACAAGGGCAGATAGACAAGGCACCCTGTGATCCTGATGTGATCATTCGATGTCATCACAGTCTTGCGCAGTAAGAGATTTTGATTCTCCACATCTATCCGTGTCGACCAGTCGCGAATACCTCGAATCTCTCTTCTTTTTGCAAGAAAGTAGCCCATGTGAGAACATGCATATCAGCGTAATCGAAGCTAAACGAGACAACTACAGAAGGCCTGGCCGCAGAAGTTGTCTGTGCAGAAACTATACCAATAGACCCACAGGTTCTAATTGTGGACGTCTGCGCCTTTCTTCAGTTTAAAAGCCTGGTCTGGCCTGACATAAAAGTTTGTTTGCTGCAAAACAAATTCACAACTTCCGCCGGACGGTACTGAAGGCGTAGAAGTCGAAAATTAGAACCAGCAGGTCTATTGATGCCTCTCTTCTCTACATATTCTATTACCAACATACCGACAAATGCTACGAAGATGGACGCTGCAATGCCAAGAAGAAATTGAAATGGAAGCTGGAAAGTGTGTTCCAGTTCAACTTCAACTTCTTCAAATTTTCGCTTCAGGTTTTCCATATTGAAAAGAGACGACACTGCTGCTTTGGCGTTCGGGTGTGATGGCATTGATCCGACTTCACACTTGTCATCTTTGATACGGCACTGCTTTCGAACAATTTGGTCATTCAAAAAGTACCACTGCCATACGCCAAATCTTAAGAAAGCGATCCAACATCAAGCGTAAGCATCCACTGATCAACACACGCGGGACTGACTCAAAGGGCTATAACGCTCAATTCTTTTTTCTTGAAATATGGCTTGAGGCACTTTCGAGCATGCTGCATGAAGGCAGGTGAGCTCCTTGGCAAATACAGCGCATTCAGAATCGCACTTTTGATGGGCCACATTCCAGCAGAGCACCTACAGTAGAAGAGCATGCATAGAACATAGAACTGCATATATTGGCAGATTGACTTCGTTTTTCAAAGCACTGCAGGAGCAACAGGCTTCAATTCAGAGGAAACGGAGGATACGATGGGAGGCAAATGTAGCGTTACCGAATTGTCAGCAAATCGGCTGTCCCTGTCGTAGAGGCCAGCTGTGACATGAACAGCTTCAGCCACATGCTTGAGACAATCCGAGGAGACGTTGGCCTTTCCATCTTTAATAACATCATTCATCCGCACCAAAACGTTCAGAATATTTAGGTGAAGCCCAGCCGCACCACTGACAACTCGGCTTAGCTAAAAAGACTGCATTGTTGATGAAAGTTGGGAGAGACAACGACCGCTAAAACACATACCATTTTATACATAGGTACGGTACGTACGTACACCCTATGTCTTTATTTTGGGACAAAAGAGGATCCCGACCTGACCTTTTGGACGTACTAAAATATTGGTGTTGGTTCTCGACACGAAATACCCTATCGACACCTTATTTACCGGTGCGTGCATACGCATAGCCCCTCCCAGCATAGCCTAATTATTGGCAAAACATAAAATATCCACCCCCAGAATTTATGATCGCTGGTTGATCGCCGGTTGAGATCACTCACCAGCAATCAACCAGCGATCATAAATTCTCATTGCAACGCATTTTCCCTCGCCCACTACTGTATATGCATATGCATAGCACCATCGCACTGTAGAGTATGTACTGGGGTGTGAGTATTGAACCCTGTTTTGCCTCAATTATGCCCTAAAATCCATGCTTTCGAGTTGACCTAAAAAATATACGTACAATACCTCTCATAGTGCATACCCTCTCAAACATAACATACTACTGGGTGTTTCCTTTGGATATATCATGTCGTTTGGGGTTATAACTTGGGAACCACAAGAGTTAAGGCGCTAAAATTTTCTTGCAGATACCCAAGAATATGCATAACCTGGTTTAAAAAATTTCGTCCCAAAACTCAACCTAACGAAACATATTGGTTCCTCAAGTTTCGACCATGAAAATCACAAGTTTTTGAATCGCAAGTCTGGTGTTCAGGCGAATTTTTGTGGGCATCTTCAACATAATATCATTCAATATGTGGGAACACACCACGAATATTATTTTTGTTCTGGGGAAATCATCAGCTTCCTAGAACATCGTAGCTTGTTCAGAAGAAAATCCACCAGAGAAGAGAGTCAGATTGGATGAGCAGTAGCTATAGAGCCTGCTTACTGCTGGTTTGGTTCTTCTTTCTCCGTTGAGTTTTGAAGTGAACTGATATGTGCATGCGCAGCAAGTTAGGAAAGAAAAAATGTCTATCTCTGAGGATTTCCTGTTGCCAAATCAAACAGATCCTATGTATTGACTAGCGCTATGATGAGACGTCACAAAAATTCGTTTAGAAGCACAGACTTATGATTCAAAAACTTGGGGATTTTCGTGGTTGAAACTTGAGGGTACCGATATCTTACAGGGGTGTCTCACGTAGACACTAGCCTAACGACTCAGCCTTATAACTTCCGATATTACAGTAGATATCAAGCTGAAATTTTGTCCTAAGAAACCCAAGAATATACCATACTTTGTGGAAAAATTTGAGCCAGGTAGGTCAAATAGGGATGAAATTACGAGCTTGCGAAGTTGCGACCACTTTTTTCAACATTTTGAAATTAGGGGTGCCACTATTGACCTCGACAGACCCTTGCACGCTGTTATGGGTGGTAAATCGCCTGTATTTTTGAATCTATTGTGTTTTGGACTGTGGTCATGTTCAGCCATTGTTGTTTCGCCATATTTCCTCCTTGGATAAGCTGCTTGACCATGCTGAGCAGAAGGTTCTTATCTCAAAGCCATGCTCAGTGCGAAAAATGATAAAAACAGGGTCCAAAATGTCTAAGCCTGTAATTTCGTTCGCTGTGGGCCTATTTGGTTCAAATTTTGCCACATAGTATGGTATATTCTTGGGTTTCTGGGGACAAAATTTCAGCCTGATATCTACTGGGAGCACGGAAGTTATAAAAGGCTGGGGAGCCGTTGGGTAGGTCTACGTGAGACACCCTGTATGTTCAGATTAGAGTTTTGGGACGAAATTTTTACACAAGGTTATGCATATTCTTGGGCATCTGCAAGAAAAAATTTCAGGGTCTTAAGTCTTGTGGTGCCAAATTAATAACCAAAAACGACATGATATATCCAAAGGAAACACACTGTATAACCTCCTTATTGCTTCCGCACATTCTGTTCAAAGCTTCCGTATTGACTTGCACGCATGATTCGAAGTGTTTGTAGCTCTCCCCAGCTTCCCTCCATCCAGTTACAAATTCTTTCACTCTCGAAGCGTCAATCTGAAAAGAAACTATGTATGTACATACAGGTCTTCAGTACGCGCGCAGTTCCGCATGAAGTTGGTTGGCTGTTGGCTACATATTGCCAGTGTGTCACACTGCCTGCCTTTGCCATGCAATCTTCCAAGTTCTGACTGCAATGGGCTGAGCGAAGGTGGGTCATGATTTCCGAATCCAGAACCCCGGTACGGTAGTCACGAGACGTTAAATTTGCCTCTTGTAAGCAGAAGTCAAATCTCTTGACGAAATCAGAGGGCCAACTGCATCCTAATATGCCAGCCACAGTGATGCCATTGTCGCACTACTTATCGCTGTGCTCGTCTGCGTTGCAGTAACGTTTCTGTCGTACAAGACGTCTCCATCTAATAGCAAGTCGAAGTCACAGATGTGTCATTGAGGTATCCAACTCATCCGCAAGCATTTAGATGTCGCGCAATAGCCAACACAATAAAAGTCGGCGACGGGTTCCGCAGCAACGTCACCAGGTCTCTTGTACACAACAAGCAAGATCCGCAAATAGCAAATCTCTTGAGCGCAAATTATCCCACGAAGATTCTGACGAAACGCAAAGACGAAACAACAAGGAAAGGTAGCTACAAGATGTAGATCATCGATCACGGTCAACGACATAACCATGAGGGCCATTACTGCATCCCTCCCCCAATATGCCAGATCTCCTACCACAGCGATTGATAACGATCAACAAAGCAACATTCCACCCAACCCATTGTCGCACATACTCATCCGCTGTGCCGCCTCGTCTTGCGTTACAGTAATCGTTTCTGTCGTACAACGTAATATATTACACCATACGTTCGTACCAAAATGACACGACACAATAGTAGGTACCTGCACATAAGCGATGCTTGCTGGGTCTTCTTGATCTCCCAAAACTAAGAATAATAACGCAGTGACCACAAAAACTAATAAACAGGAAATTCATCAACATCGGACGTCTCAAGCATCTGTTACAATTCACAGTTCCCCCCCCCCCGCGAACGTACTACGATCTCCCCCCTCGATTATTCTATGTTAGTCTTCAGATGTGTCATGTGTTTTGATGGTATTCGGCATTCGCACCACCACCAGCTACATACGCATACCCCAAAAGCACGCTCAATAAAAACGACAGCGGAAATCTTCGGACGGGGTCAATATTCAGCGGGGGGGCGAATACAGGAATCGATACCCTAGCGAAATACAGAGTACAGAATTACTCTCCGGAGAATATCTCCACAACGGAGCGCATTTCACTGCTGCAATACTCAGCCAAGGCTAGACTTACCACAAGAAAAAGCAACTCTAGTAGACAGAAGCGGGGGTACTGGCGGAAAGAGCATGGATGACAGGGGATGGGATCGATCAAAACGGCAGGAAGTGGCGAAGGAGAAAGAGCGGAGATGGAGTCTAGCCGAAAAACCCGAGCTACGCTAGAGTGCCTAGACACGCGAGAAACAAAAAACGACTACCACAAATCGAAAGATACAAATCGAACAACGCAAGAACTCTGAAGATGCGTCAAAACTCAAAAGAAACGGAATTTCTTCCTAGAACACAGCAAAAATAAATACACACAAAACTACAACGAAAAAACCACTTTAACAATCGAAAAAAAAAAAAATTTCCCACCAACACATCACGCTCTTTCGCCACTTCCATGCAACCGTTTCGAATCGATCCCATCCCATGTCACAATCCAAAAATGCCTCTTTCCGCCAGTACCCACCGCTTCTGTTGACCTAGAAGTTGACATTTTTCCTGCGTAAACGTTGAAGCCTTGGCTACGTATTGCAAAAACGCAGTGAAAAATGACGCTCCGTTGTGGAGATATAATCACAAACATCCGGAGAGTAAATTCTGTACTCTGTATTTCAACAGCTAGGGTATCGATTCCTGTATTCGCCCCACCCGCTGAATATTGACCCCATCCATGAAGATTTCACAGCTGTCTAAATTAAGAGCGTGCATTACTTGGGTATGCACGTAGTAGCTGGTGGTGGTGCGAAACTGCCGAATATTCAAAACACAGTTGTCGCTTCTGAAAGGACTAACCATCCAGGAATCCACAATGCTAAAATTTTGTCACACGTTTTTGGCATATCTGTCTGCGTAAAATATGAATCGGTTCATTGGGGTGAAAAAGATACGGTAGTAACGTTCGCGATTGCGTGAGGCTGAAAAACCCTGTATGTATACTGAATTGCAAAACTTTCTGTAGGCCTTTCTAGGTTTGTTCAGTCAAAGTGATACTAACTGGTAAAGCTGCTTGATACAGGTCCGGATAAAGTTGATGAAAAAAATTTCCCTGTTCATTAGTTTTTGTGGTCACCGTTATTATTCTTAGTTTTGGGAGATTGTAAATAAGTATTAGCAAGCATCGCTTATGTGCAGGTACCTACTATTGTGTCGTGTCATTTTGGTACGAACGTATGGTGTAATATATATTACGTTGTAGCGATAGCCATTTACGTCGTAAATAAGATCCAGGTACGTAACGCTTCAGAACCGTGTTGAGTTGACTGTTGGGTGTATGATGAGAAAATGAGCTATATGGATTCAGCCGGCTCAGAGCAAATGTCTCCGCCATCTGTTTGATCCCCGTCTATACAAGCGCTCTGTAGGAGCATCAGGCATACTATTTGCTGGCAGGCTTTAAAAAGCAACAGCGCGCTCATAAATGCTCATGCTAGAACGATCCACATGTACGTTGACACGTGATCGATGATCTACATCACTTGTAGCTACCTTTACCTTGTTGTTTCGTCTTTGCGTTTCGTCAGAATCTTCGTGGGATAATTTGCGCTGATACGCAGTCTTCCTATTTTGCCGTTCTCTAAATTGAAACAATCAGATCTTGTTGCTGTTGGTCTGTGTACTGTTAGAATGTACATCAATAATACATGACCTGGTCGAACAGTATGCTGCGGAACCCCGTCGCCGAACTTTTATTGTGTTGGCTAATTGCAGCAGACAATCTAAACATAATGCTTGCGGATGAGTTGGATACCATCAAAAATGACACATCTGTGACTTCGACTGTGAATTTAACAGATGGAGACGTCTTGTACGACAGAAACGTTACTGCAACGCAGACGAGCACAGCGATAAGTAGTGCGACAATGGCCATCACTGTGGCTGGCATATTAGGATGCAGTTGGCCCTCTGATTTCGTCAAGAGATTTGACTTCTGCTTACAAGAGGCAAATTTAACGTCTCGTGACTACCGTACCGGGGTTCTGGATTCGGAAATCATGACCCACCTTCGCTCAGCCCATTGCAGTCAGAACTTGGAAGATTGCATGGCAAAGGCAGGCAGTGTGACACACTGGCAATATGTAGCCAACAGCCAACCAACTTCATGCGGAACTGCGCGCGTACTGAAGACCTGTATGTACATACATAGTTTCTTTTCAGATTGACGCTTCGAGAGTGAAAGAATTTGTAACTGGATGGAGGGAAGCTGGGGAGAGCTACAAACACTTCGAATCATGCGTGCAAGTCAATACGGAAGCTATGAACAGAATGTGCGGAAGCAATACCGAGGTTATACAGGGTGTTTCCTTTGGATATATCATGTCGTTTGGGGTTATTACTTGGGAACCACAAGAGTTAAGACGCTGAAATTTTTCTTGCAGATACCCAAGAATATGCATAACCTTGTGTAAAAATTTCGTCCCAAAACTCTAATCTGAACATACAGGGTGTCTCACGTAGACCTACCCAACGACTCAGCCTTATAACTTCCGTGCTCCAGTAGATATCAGGCTGAAATTTTGTCCCCAGAAACCCAAGAATATACCATACTATGTGGCAAAATTTGAACCAAATAGGCCCACAGCGAACGAAATTACAGGCTTAGACATTTTGGACCCTGTTTTTATCATTTTCCGCACTGAGCATGGCTTTGAGATAAGAACCTTCTGCTCAGCATGGTCAAGCAGCTTATCCAAGGAGGAAATATGGCGAAACAACAATGGCTGAACATGACCACAGTCCAAAACACAATAGATTCAAAAATACAGGCGATTTACCACCCATAACAGCGTGCAAGGGTCTGTCGAGGTCAATAGTGGCACCGCTGATTTCAAAATGTTGAAAAAAGTGGTCGCAACTTCGCAAGCTCGTAATTTCATCCCTATTTGACCTACCTGGCTCAAATTTTGCCACAAAGTATGGTATATTCTTGGGTTTCTAGGGACAAAATTTCAGCTTGATATCTACTGTAATACGGAAGTTATAAGGCTGAGTCGTTAGGTAGGTCTACGTGAGACACCCTGTAAGATATCGGTACCTCAAGTTTCAACCACGAAAATCCCAAGTTTTTGAATCAGAAGTCTGGTGCTCAAACGAATTTTTGTGACATTCTCATCATAGCGCTAGTCAATACATAGGATCTGTTTGATTTGGCAACAGGAAATCCCAGAGGAGACATTTTTTCTTTCCTAACTTGCTGCGCATGCACATATCAGTTCACTTCAAAACTCAACGGAGAAAGAAGAACCAAACCAGCAGTAGGCAGGCCTCTACAGTACTGCTCATCCAATCTGACTCTCTTCCTGGTGGATTTTCTTCTGAACAAGCTACGATGTTCTAGGAAGCTGATGATTTCCCCAGAACAAAAATAATATTCGTGGTGTGTTCCCACATATTGAATGATATTATGTTGAAGATGCCACAAAAATTCGCCTGAACACCAGACTTGCGATTCAAAAACTTGTGATTTTCATGGTCGAAACTTGAGGAACCAATATGTTTCGTTCAGGTTGGAGTTTTGGGACGAAATTTTTAAACCAGGTTATGCATATTCTTGGGTATCTGCAAGAAAAATTTTAGCGCCTTAACTCTTGTGGTTCCCAAGTTATAACCCCAAACGACATGATATATCCAAAGGAAACACCCAGTAGTATGTTATGTTTGAGAGGGTATGCACTATGAGAGGTATTGTACGTATATTTTTTAGGTCAACTCAAAAGCATGCATTTTAGGGCATAATTGAGGCAAAACAGGGTTCAATACTCACACCCCAGTACATACTCTACAGTGCGATGGTGCTATGCATATGCATATACAGTAGTGGGCGAGGGAAATGCGTTGCAATGAGAATTTATGATCGCTGGTTGATTGCTGGTTGATCTCAACCGGCGATCAACCAGCGATCATAAATTCTGGGGGTGGATATTTTATGTTTTGCCAATAATTAGGCTATGCTGGGAGGGGCTATGCGTATGCACGCACCGGTAAATAAGGTGTCGATAGGGTATTTCGTGTCGATAATTTACACCAATATTTTAGTACGTCCAAAAGGTCAGGTCGGGATCCTCTTTTGTCCCAAAATAAAGACATAGGGTGTACGTACGTACCGTACCTATGTATAAAATGGTATGTGTTTTAGCGGTCGTTGTCTCTCCCAACTTTATCAACAATGCAGTCTTTTTAGCTAAGCCGAGTTGTCAGTGGTGCGGCTGGGCTTCACCTAAATATTCTGAACGTTTTGGTGCGGATGAATGATGTTATTAAAGATGGAAAGGCCAACGTCTCCTCGGATTGTCTCAAGCATGTGGCTGAAGCTGTTCATGTCACAGCTGGCCTCTACGACAGGGACAGCCGATTTGCTGACAATTCGGTAACGCTACATTTGCCTCCCATCGTATCCTCCGTTTCCTCTGAATTGAAGCCTGTTGCTCCTGCAGTGCTTTGAAAAACGAAGTCAATCTGCCAATATATGCAGTTCTATGTTCTATGCATGCTCTTCTACTGTAGGTGCTCTGCTGGAATGTGGCCCATCAAAAGTGCGATTCTGAATGCGCTGTATTTGCCAAGGAGCTCACCTGCCTTCATGCAGCATGCTCGAAAGTGCCTCAAGCCATATTTCAAGAGTAAAAAAGAATTGAGCGTTATAGCCCTTTGAGTCAGTCCCGCGTGTGTTGATCAGTGGATGCTTACGCTTGATGTTGGATCGCTTTCTTAAGATTTGGCGTATGGCAGTGGTACTTTTTGAATGACCAAATTGTTCGAAAGCAGTGCCGTATCAAAGATGACAAGTGTGAAGTCGGATCAATGCCATCACACCCGAACGCCAAAGCAGCAGTGTCGTCTCTTTTCAATATGGAAAACCTGAAGCGAAAATTTGAAGAAGTTGAAGTTGAACTGGAACACACTTTCCAGCTTCCATTTCACATTCTTCTTGGCATTGCCGCGTCCATCTTCGTAGCATTTGTCGGTATGTTCGTAATAGAATATGTAGAGAAGAGAGGCATCAATAGACCTGCTGGTTCTAATTTTCGACTTCTACGCCTTCAGTACCGTCCGGCGGAAGTTGTGAATTTGTTTTGCAGCAAACAAACTTTTATGTCAGGCCAGACCAGGCTTTTAAACTGAAGAAAGGCGCAGACGTCCACAATTAGAACCTGTGGGTCTATTGGTATAGTTTCTGCACAGACAACTTCTGCGGCCAGGCCTACTGTAGTTGTCTCGTTTAGCTTCGATTACGCTGATATGCATGTTCTCACATGGGCTACTTTCTTGCAAAAAGAAGAGAGATTCGAGGTATTCGCGACTGGTCGACACGGATAGATGTGGAGAATCAAAATCTCTTACTGCGCAAGACTGTGATGACATCGAATGATCACATCAGGATCACAGGGTGCCTTGTCTATCTGCCCTTGTCTAAATGCTGTACCAATATGCGTGTACGCGAGGCTTCGACGAAATTTTGTGCAGAAACTGCACTGTTGAGTCGGCTTTGCTTTGTTCATGCACACGTTGTACGTGTTATAGTAGAACTAGAATTGCTGGGACCCATGCATTATTTATCTCCGGTTCTAGCGACCGTAGAGCAAAGCGGTTAAAAATCTCTCGATAACTTTAGCTCGCCTCGAAAATAAAAACAACCGCATGCGTCTACGTGCCCTCTGTGTCGAGAAATCGCCAAATTCCTTAAGTACTACAAATGTACTAAAAAGGTACACTTTTTTCGATTATTCCACATAAATGAACAATGCCGCAAAAACTGTTTCATTAAAAGTAGCCTATCCTATGTAAAATTTTGTGTAGATTTCAAAAATAGTATCGGTGTTTAAAAAAAATTTAACCCCTAGTATATAATTTTGCAAAATTTGTATATTTTTGACAATTTTTGGGTAGGGGTTAAATTTTTTTAAACACCAATACTATTTTTGACATCTGCATCAAATTCTACATAGGATAGGCTAGTTTTAATGAAAAATTTTTTGCGGCTTGTTTATTTATATTGAATAATCGAAAAAAACTGTTCATTTTTAGTACTTAAGGAATTTGGCGATTTCTCGACACAGAGGGCACGTAGACGCATGCGGTTTTTTATTTTCGAGGCGAGCTAAAGTTATCGAGAGATTTTTAACCGCTTTGCTCTACGGTCGCTAGAACCGGAGATAAATAATGCATGGGTCCCAGCAATTCTAGTTCTATGTACTTTAGTTAGTAGTGCACACTATGTACGTACATGTACATACATACGTACATACATAATATGTTCAATGTAGCTACGGGAAAAGCCAGGAAAACAGCTTTACTGCAAAACTACATAGAACGCCAACAACCGAAAAGGATCGTTACGTTGTCATGCAATCACGGACACCATTTACGTGAAGTCATTTACGACACGACACTGTTCATATGGTATGATAACATAATCAATGGTCAAGTCTTGCTTGGTAGGTATTCATTTTAAGCATACTGAAGATGCAGTGACATTGAGAAGGGTAGAGTATAAAGGAAGTACTATTGAAATAGGGATTCATTTCATAGTGGGAGCGAGGAGTTAGTAAGGACTGAACCTCTTGGTGCCTGCTGGATGTTCTGCAGCGAATCGTGCAGCTGCAGGTGTGGAGGGTAGAGTGGCCTGATGATGAGTGGCTTTGGTGTTGGAGGAGAGCAAGTATGGCACACTGACCAGGGAGTGAGCTGCAGGGAAGCCAGAGTAGCCAGACGCACTGGGGTAAGCAGCACTCGGAGGCAAAATCAGAGGTGAACAAGGGTCCATGCTGGAAAAGAAAAAGAAACAGTGGAGATAACAAGCACGATAGGGCACACCAACAACGTGTAGTTATGTATGCAACTACGTATGTATGTCAAGTACCAGTAGCTACTGCTACGCACGTATAAGTACCCACTGCCCCATGGTGAAAGCTGAACGGTTTATTCCTATTTGTATTTTTAGTTTGAGATGAGTGAGACCGATATATTGTATGTAGCAATGGTGGTATGATGGACCGGGGGTCAACGGCAATAGGAGCATAGTGCGTGAACAGCATCAAGTATAAATCAAGCATACGAACGTACAATAAAAAATAGACAAAGTTTCCCAATGGTTCTTGCTGGTCGACGTTATCTCATGTCGCTGTAAAACGTTATTTTCATGTTACGTCACATCCCTTTACACAACAAAAAAGCTCAATCTCGCTTGGCCTGACCGGATAATATAACAATAACAATACGGTAGCACATCACATTCAAAGTGACAGATGACAAGCTGATTTGAATAGTACAGACAGAGTGTCCCAAAATGCGCTTTCCGCGCTAACACCCCATGTCTTGTTGCGATTTTGCCTCCTCGCAGAGAGAGAGAGAGAGACCCACTTACGCATTCGTGCAATTTATTGCGAAGCGCGCTTTGTAAGTGGGTTTTCTTTGCGAGAAGGCAAAATTGCAATGCGACTGGGGCTTGCTTCGTATAATCCTTTCTGCATATTAGTAAATTCGAGAATTACAATACAAGCGGAAAGCCCCAGAGTATATTTTGGGACACTCTGTATTTTACAAACAGTCCAATGATTACGTACGCACACAAAGGTTCTGTACCTGCGCCTGCACATATTGTTTAATATTGGGTCACGTAATGTATGTACAGTATAATGCTCAAAGTACATACGGCGTATATCCCGCTCGCCCTACCCTCGCCACACCACGTACTTTAGTACTAAAATCTACAATTAATGGCAAGCAAGACCCCAAAAAGAATGGTCCCTTTCTTTATCGTTACATATTAAGCTGCGCTCCACGGATAAATAATCAACGTAGGTACAGCCGCAACAACTTTTGCATATATTTAAATTTGTTCACTGGTACAGTACTGGTACCTCCGCACATTACATACACCGTATTTACCGGTGCATAGCCCCATGCAAAAATTGAGAGGTCCTATATGGGGCTATGCATAGGGGGCTATGCATGGGACATTTGTATGTTTTTTTAGGTACGCAGAGGCATATTTTTAGGTCAAAAGCACATGTTTTACGGCATAATTGAGGTCAAAACAGGGTTATTCCAGTAAAATACACACCGAAACAGGCTTATAGGAATCTCGGGAGTGGCTATGGTATGGGTAGCTTATTGTCACGGATGTGAGTGTATTTAGCTATTTCCTGTCTAGTGGCGTGATCTTTATCTTTCTGTCATTCTTTCTCTTTCCTTGCATCGTGACCGGTTGGGCCTGGCAATACAGCACGTTTCCTCTGCGTCTCTCACATGGTAGCAGAGCTGGACAAGATCAACGGAGCATAAGGTACGTCATTTGTGTTGGTGGGAGAGGCGCCAAGGGCGCCAGTATGGCGTCAATGGCGCGAGTCATTTGGCTAGGTTAGGATAGAATATAGGGTCTCTCGAATCGATTCAGTTCAAGTTCTCATCCCTTCAAACGTATGACAGGCGGGTCGTTGTATGTCTGAGTTGAGCTAATGAGCTGGTAGCACCTTAGGAGCATTGAGCGACATGTCTCAGGGTTTAAGAAACGTGCGTAGTGTCGCCGAGCCTGGAAGAGTATGCAGTACAGGCAAAGACGCGACTGCGGGACAATCCGGAAGAGTATGCAGTACGGATGGATCCAGGAAAATGGGGATGGCTGAAAAGTCCGGAAGAGTATGCAGTACGGACAAAACCAGCCGAAAGGTTTTGGTGTCTGGTGATTGTAGCTTGTGCTCAGAAGATGTGACTTCAGCTCACCACGCAATTCAGTGTCATGCTTGCACGCTTCATTTCCACATCGTTTGTCTCTGCAATGAGTATCAGATGGTCATTCCAGTGGCTTTCTTTGAGGATATTGTTTCTCCTCGGCTCAGTGATTTCCAATTCTGTTGTCGCGCGTGTGGAAATGATGAGAGTTTGCCAGAACAACTCTTTCATCAGTCAATGGTTTCAGTCAATACCTTGCTAAGGTACAAAATCAGGGAAGACTTTTTGTGGAATGAGTTACGACGGAACATAGGGAACGATCGAACTGAACTGAACCGAAGTCGACCAAATGAGGCAACCGAAACTGACAACCAAAGCGTCGGGTTCAACTCGATTGCTAGGGAGAATGTTCAAAGTGACAGGGCTAGTCGAGCTCGAGATGTCCTTTTGGAACTTGAGAAACGGTTGGAAGAATCGAGAGCAAAAAATAGAGAGTTTGTGAAGCAAGCGCTTTTCGAACATATCGCTTCAAGAAAACGGAGACAGAGTCCGTATTCTTCTGGTCGTGCACATGAGCAATCCAATCGAACTGGAAATTGTGCTTATTGTGGTAATAGTGACCATCTTGCCATGCACTGCATGCAGTTTCGCTCAAATGACGACAGACGTAGCAGACTGTACGATCTTCGAGCTTGCTTCCGATGCCTGAGAACAGGCCATTGTTTACAAGCCTGTACAGCTGGGAATTGTGACAAGTGTCAGAGTTCCTATCATCATAACAGCATGTGTCCAAACCGTTACATCAACTCTCTCATTACTTCAAGAAAGCGGAATCAGGAAGATATGCAGCCAATGACAAAGCCTGATGATGATAAGCTGGGGAAGAAGGACGGTCAGATAGGTGTCTGTGACATTGTTGAGCAAAAGGTACAGGGTACCGAGGTGAATGATAGCGAATCGTACCGAAACGAACCAACTCTTCCAGAGAGGGATATAGTCACTGAACCTCCGGAGATGCTGACAGTGCATAAAAGTGTCACCGAAATACCGAAGAAGTCATCATCTACTGCTGAGTGCCCAGCCAGAGAAACGAAGTCTAGTTTGTCAATGAGCTGCGAGAACCGAACCGAGGTGGGGGTGAAGGTGAAACCGAAACCGAACCGAACACCGACACCGACTCATGCAGCGAAACCGAAACCGAAACGAAGGGCAGCACATGTCAACAGGATTTCCCGTACTCGAATCGGGGTCAAAACAGTGACTGGTGATCGAAAAGTTGTGGGAAAAGATGCTAAGCTTGATGTGACATATGCACCAGGCAATGACAGCAATGAGGGTTGTACTGTGGCGTGGCAAAGGCGTAAGAAGCGTGAGACCATAATTTCTCATTCAATGGCTTGGGAGGATTGGGCAAACCAGGAGGCAGGCGCTTGGGATAACCTGAGCTAAAGATGACTTTGGTTCTTCATCTAAGTTTTCCAGGGGAGGTCCATCTGGAGTGTTTGTTCATCTGCTTATTTGTTCTTAGTTTAGTAGTAGTGAGCTTGAGATATGAGATCGTTCATATGTATGACTCCTCTCCCAAGAGGCCAACAAAATGACCTCTGCCATTTTCATCTATCCAGTTCGATGCATGGTCTGATCACTCTGCCTGGACAACGAATGGCTGGGGTTGGATCAATCTGTTCAATGGTGTTCGAGTTTCAAGCATGTATGAAGAAGTCAATGTATGAAGATTAGGTTCTGTGATCCATGATATTTTAGCGCTTACAGTAGTTAGCTACAGTGTGTATGTATGTGCGTGAGACTCTTGGTCAGTGGGAGTGTCACGGATGTGAGTCTATTTAGCTATTTCCTGTCTAGTGGCGTGATCTTTATCTTTCTGTCATTCTTTCTCTTTCCTTGCATCGTGACCGGTTGGGCCTGGCAATACAGCACGTTTCCTCTGCGTCTCTCACACTTATGACCAGCTTATATAGGTAGGTTCAGGTACCCTACAGTATACATATGGGGTTATGCATACGCATAGGGGGGGGGGGGGGCAATGCATAGGGGCTATGCATTGGGGGAGGGCTATGAAACGGTAAAAACGGTACGTATAACAAAATATTTTGACTGTGAAAATCGTTGAATATCACCTATTGCGATTGCATCCAGTATATTTGGCAACAGACAGCACGACTGAATAGTGTTGAGCATGATGAGTACTAACCGCGAGCAACAATGCGTATATCCCAGACTAGCAGAACGGTAGCGTGCCTAATTACAAAGGTATTATGAAGGAACATGTTGTAATGTACAAACGTATACAGTACGTACATACATACGTATGTACTTACAAACATTAGACTAGGTAAGTATGCCACAGCAAGCACAAGTCTCAGGAATGTACCCCCACCGTCGAGGAGCACAATAGCAACAATATCAGTCAGATAAAATTGAAACTGAAACTATGTAGGGTGTATGTACAATACATGAGTGCTTAAAACCCCCTTGTATACAGGCTACCGTCAGATCGTTTACTCACCTCAGAAGATTATACACTAAATGCGATTAACACCTTAAGGCAAGGTTTCTGAGTCGTGTGAGAGTCTGACTATAGAAGGCCGGACACCCTCAATATTTCACATTTCCTGTTCGGTTCATAAATAAGTACTACAACACATGGGGAATCGAATGCAAAAAACCGCATCTCAAAATTCGCCCTCGTTGAGGAGTTATAGATGCGCAAACCCTCCTGACCCATTTTAAGGCGAAAATTGAATAAAATGCATTCTTTTTAGGTTCCAGTGGACGCAGCCGGCTGAAATTTTGTACAGACATAGCCCCTATGGGAACCTACCTGCAGGGAAATTTTTAGCCTTCTAGCCCTCTTCACACTGGAGTTATGGCGTTTTACAGTCAATTTCCATACAAACTGGGGCTAGATTTTTTTAGGTTATATGCCTATAGCTCATTAGATACAGTACCGGCCGCTCTGAAAATTTTTATCCCTTTAGGTAACCCATTATAGTTTTCGAAAATACAAAAAGAAAAAATTCGGCAGTGGTCCGAGAACGAGAACGGTCCTCATGAATAGTGAAAAAATCAGGAAAAATTTTCCCGCCTTTTTCTATTATTCGAGATAAATGAGCAATACCACTGCAGCTTCTTCCTAAAAAATAACCTATCTTATGTAGAATTTGACGTAGATTTCAAAAATAAAATTGGTTTTCAAAAAAAGTTAACCCTTACCCAAAATTCTCAAAAATATCTCAAAAATATACTACTTTTGCAAAATTATATGCTAGGGGTTAAATTTTTTTGGAAAACCAATTTCATTTTTGAAATCTACATCAAATTCTACATAAGATAGGTTATTTTTTAGGAAGAAGCTGCAGTGGTATTGCTCATTTATCTTGAATAATAGAAAAAGGCGGGAAAATTTTTCCTGAATTTTTCACTATTCATGAGGACCGTTCTCATTCTCGGACCACTACCGAATTTTTTCTTTTTGTATTTTCGAAAACTATAATGGGTTACCTAAAGGGATAAAAATTTTCAGAGCGGCCGGTACTGTATCTAATGAGCTATAGGCATATAACCTAAAAAAATCTAGCCCCAGTTTGTATGGAAATTGACTGTAAAACGCCATAATTCCAGTGTGAAGAGGGCTAGACAGCTAAAAATTTCCCTGCAGGTAGGTTCCCATAGGGGCTATGTCTGTACAAAATTTCAGCCGGCTGCGTCCACTGGAACCTAAAAAGAATGCATTTTATTTAATTTTCGCCTTAAAATGGGTCCAGGAGGGTTTGCGCATCTATAACTCCTCAACGAGGGCGAATTTTGAGATGCGGTTTTTTGCATTCGATTCCCCATGCGTTGTAGTACTTATTTATGAACCGAATAGGAAATGCGAAATTTTGAGGGTGTCCGTGAACAACGCACACACCAGGGAAACCTTGCCTTAACTACGTACAAATAGAAGTACTGTAGCTGCGCGTGGGGGAAGAGATGTTGCCGGTGATCGTCATTAACACTGAAAATTGCACGCCGTGTGGACCACCCCCTGATCGGCCGCTAATTAGCAGAGGAGTAATAGTGTTGTGTGGAGGGTGGAGAGAAACAAACGAAGGTCGGTCGAGTGGAACAAAGAGCAATGAGTGTGATTTACATCAGTTACAAACGCGGCATTGTACATAGCATCGATCATCGTGCACTTGCATTACACAGACATTTATTGCCCCCCTTGTGGATAGTGAGCTGATCCCCAGAAGTGAGCCTGTGGTATCACAGCGAATGTATTCGACATAGGGTATCCCGTCCCACTAACATTCGGTAATGCGGCCCACCTGGTATTGACGGCCAAGTAGTGCTGTTGTTGATGATGTTGTTGCTGTTGCTGCTGCTGCTGCTGCTGCTGACCAAGTGCAGTGGCTATGGCCAACTGCCCCTCTCCACTTCCTGCCGATCCGTTTGTCACCACTTTGGTCTGACTGTCGCCTCCAAGGCCAGATCTTTAAAAAAAGAATATCGAAGACGACTCCTACATACGTACTACGTACATTACCTATTCTTATGTATTATAATGAGAATGCATGAAATATCGTAAAAGAACGTAGGCCTACCCTGTACACATATAGTACACACCGTCCATACATACACACATATGTACATAAGACCGGTACCGAGCTTCGCTTGGTTTTGAAGCTGCACTGGTTGCGGCGGCGGCAGCGCGAGAGGCAAGAAAATGTTCCATGGCTCCTGCTTGCGCTAAGTTGGCCGCCAAATCCTGCGGATGAAGAAAAGCCGCGGCTTGCTGCATCTGCATCAGACTTGCAGCACTCGGAAGCGCCGAACCAAGGACTACAACAAAACCATTATCAAAGCCCACAATACGGATATAAACGCGACTTGCTTCAGGGAATTGACCAAACGCTATTCAAGGAAATTGCAGTCCGAACTACGACGAGAGGCGAAAGCTATTGGTTAGAGAATAAGGAGAGTCGAAGTTAAAATAACGTTTGCCACTTGAGATTTGCAAATTGGTCAGTTGCACTTGCACCAGCAGGGCATAATGGCTCATTCACACTGGAAAAAGCGCTCGGCCGGCGAACGCCCATGCCTTACAAGCGTCGACCCATGGACACGGCGCATGTCTCAGATGTGAATGAGTCGTTGGTAACAGGCTCATAATGTCAGGCAGAAGATTCGCACGCGCTTTGTACATAATGAAAGAAGCAGGGGTATATCCACACCAAGAGTTTTTGGCGGAAAAGTTACAAAACGAGTTTTTTACCAAAGGCAGTACAGAAATTTTGCGAGAAAACTCACTGGTGAAAGTTGGCACCACAAATGCAGAATTCCGCCCCAATTGGGAACGTGGATATACTCCGGGGTTGGTAAGGGAAGAATCAGTGCATTATCGTTCCGACTCAATCGAAGGCAAATCAAATCACAATACCTGCCGTAGGAGGAGGAGGGTTAAAGCCGGGAACAGGTTGAAACAATTGATTGGTGGCTGCCCAAGGTGCAATCTTGGCCAGCTGAAAAGGAAAAGCACATCGGGCATTTTCAGACATGCGTACCAGCAAGACGACACGTCATGAGCGGGAATACGGTAGGAAAATAAGAGCAAAAATTGGAAGTCCAATTGTCAAACACAAAAGGTGGAGGAACGAGACGGTGTCATATACGTAAACATACACATAACTACGTATAGGTGGCGGTCAACGCAGCTCGCACAAAGGAAAAAGAACACTGCTGCTGGCCGGAGTGTCGTGTGTACTGTGTATGTATGTACTTGCACTTACTATACTATCAGATCAGTGCATTTTCAAGCAATCTTTGAGCAACAGGATAGAAGAGCATTAGCCACTTACTACGTAAGTATACAGGAGGAGAAAGTGCCTGCCTGTCTTGTCTACCTACTCACCTCTGCTGGATGCGGTAAGTGTGGTTGGTGAGGCGACTGCAGTGAGTCGGTGTGGATATGCGGCTGAGCTGCGGCTGCTGCTGCGGCTGCTGCAGCTGAGCTGGCAAGTAGCAAAGGGTTGAAGTTGGGCTTAGGTCGATAGGGAATCGTCGCTCCTTTAGGCGGAGACTACAAATGAAGGAAAGCACACATTAGTCGGCACGGCATCATACGTACAGGCCAACGAAGCAAAATAAGGTCGTTCAGTGCCTACTTCCAGCAGAATCTGACAAATTTGCTGCATGCACTGGATGATAGCATCCGCAGCTCCAGAAATGGTGACCGCTCTCTCCGTGGAGTTAGGAAGCATCTCACTGGCAACTTGAATGGAAGCACCTGTCGCCTATGGACAAAATATCTCATGCACGCTGAACCACGTAGGCATACTACAGTACTTTTCAGCTGGAACTAACATACGCTAATTTTTTCTCGCCAACGAAGATATCCGGAAAGAATCTGTCAACAACGCCACGGCTAATTTTCAGCGGGCAATTCAAATAAAAAAGCCGTTTCCTTCTATCTGCTCTCATCGTCGAGATATCGCCAAATTCCTTAAGTATGAAAAATGTCCACTTTTTTTTCGATTATTCAACATAAACGAACAATGCCGCCAAAACTTTTTCATCAAAGTAGCCTATCCTATGTAAAATTTGGCGTAGATTTAAAAATAGTATCGTTGATCCAAAAAATTTAACCCCTACCCAAAAATTGTCAAAAATATACAAATTTTGCAAAATTATATACTAGGGGTTAAATTTTTTTGAAACACCGATACTATTTTTGAAATCTACACCAAATTTTACATAGGGTAGGCTACTTTTAATAAAAAGTTTTTGCGGCATTGTTCATTTATGTGGAATAATCGGAAAAAAGTGTACCTTTTTAGTACATTTTTCATACTTAAGGAATTTGGCGATATCTCGACGATGAGAGCAGATAGAAGGAAACGGCTTTTTGATTTGAATTGCCCGCTGAAAATTAGCCGTGGCGTTGTTGACAGATTCTTTCCGGATGTCTTCGTTTACGAGAAAAAATTAGCGTATGTTAGTTCCAGCTGAAAAGTACTGTAGGTACTGTAGGTGCGATTACGATTATATACGTAGTAGTCCCAAAATATAGTAGATGGGGCAATCAACCGCGATATGGCATTACATGTGTGTATACATACATATCATATTATCTAAGTTGAAGCCTTATATTGGAGCACCCAATATTTAGATGGATTTAGACGGACAGTATAAACTGCGTAATTAAATCATAGCTAGACGAAAAAGTGCATGGGCATGAATCAAAGTCCATAACATACTTCGCGAATTTCCTTGATCTTGGAACCACCTTTACCAATTAGTGATCCACACTGTGTCGCAGGGACTATAAGGCGCATAGTAATCGGAGGTTTTGGTACACTATTTGGCAACTGAGTCATATCCTAAAAAAATTAAGCGACATGATCCCAATGTCCAACGGTGCAGTCATCGTCAAAATCTACAACCATCATCTCATACGTACATCTTCGAATTTTTTGCAAATCATGGTGAAAGCCTTGTGAATGGTTTCCACATTGCCAGTGATGGTCACTATCCGTTCAGGACATGATCCGTCAGAAATATTGATCTTGGCCGCGCTCTAGAACCAAGTATTAATAAGCGGATATGTTCGAATTCACAGTCTAAATGACGGTGACGATTGGCTGGCTAATCGAATGACATCTGCATAAGATTACCTCGTCTCGAATCAGTTTTATGTGATCTCCCTTCTTGCCAATGATACTGCCAACTTCCTGCAATGGTAGAATATTTTCACCGCTCACAAAAACAAAAATGTTCCATCCCCTCCCCCCATTCATGCCCCATAATAATAGGACCTCTTGATTTTGGGGCTATGCACCTGTAAATATGGTACAGTCGGTTTCTCTAGAGAAAACAAACACTTCGACCCTGCATGTTCTGTTGTATCGCGCAGTGACCACAGACCGAGTCTACCGTATATCCAGTACAGGTAGTTGCACAGTGTTTGTTTGTACCTTTCCTTGCATAAGAAGTCTGACAGTGAGGATGACGGAAAGACTTGGTGCTTCACCGGTTCGGTGCGGAGACACAGAGGAATCCTGGTGGAGGACGGGTGAGTCCATGACGACGACAGGGGAAAAGCGGTTAGTGGTAGCAGAATAGCCGGCCTCCTCTGGAAGCCCTGCAATGGCGACGGGGAAGAAACACGAAGAAGAAGAGGATGCTGGATTCGCTGCAACTACCTAAAGACAAAACACAAGCTACAAGCCCGGAAGAGATAACAGAATTGTCAGAGTCATTAGAAGGAAACTGTGGGCTTCTGATTGGCTTCATCGGCTAACTCCTATGGAATACAAATAAGTTGGGAAGGACACGGACAGAGAAAGGGCTGAAGGAGAGAGACGGTGCAGCAGCGGCTGTCTTCAAACCAGAGCTTCGTTTCTTGTTCAAGTGCTAATTAGTGGGAGCTAGGAGAAAAGACAGAGAGAGAGAAACACACAGACCGAATGAATTGATTCCTTTGAGACTCGCGGAACAAAAGCTCTCCGCCTTCCTTTCCCACAGAAATCTGATTGAAATTAAAAGATGAACTCGGAGACGCAGAGGGAAATAACGGAATCTCTGCTCTTGGTCTACATATTGTACATACGTAGTTAGTACTCCTATGTACATACTTCTTATGTACGTATCTGCATTCCATGGCTTGGTGAAATACACAGACAATTAGCATGACATTTCCACCTATATAGTACTTTGGTGTATGTACAAAATGTCCGTCAGCGCAATGCTCACAGGCACTCTGTTTGCTTGGGATCGCGCTACTGGAATTCCAGAACAAGTCTCATAAGCATGCGACGGAGGCTGCGGTTGGGGCGCGAAGCCAATCGAAATTTATCGACGTCTTAGGTGCTAAAAGGGGCTAATAATACTAGCTGCCCCCGGGTGAGAGATCAAAGTCGGAAACGAACACGACGGGCGACTTGTCACAATCAATATGGCCAACGGGACTAACTGTTTCCGCATTCAATATTCGCTTCCTCTTCCTCTCCCAACAGCGACCTCCTGCGCCAATTTGCTCCCTTCTTCCAACACCGCAATCTACTTCTCAAAACCTCATTCAAAATATGGTTCGCGAATTCAGAAAAGTTTCGGAGAAGCCTCCGCTCAGAGGCGCAGCACACTTGGGACTTGGGCGAGCCAGGTCAAGGGGCCTATTTGAGCTCATCTGCAAACTTCGGCCCTGCAAGCCCCACCCTTCCATCACCCAACAAGGAACTCCGCCGACGACCAATAATCAACAAGCACAGAGAAAGCATAGACGCCATCGATGACAGTTTCATACTTTTTACTGTATAGCTGAGCGAAGTCTGGCCGGCCGATATCAAGTGTTGTTATGAGACTGCGAGAGCGCTGCGCGACCTGAAGAGCCCAGCAAACTCTTGTCAATATTTACTCCCATAGTCATCAAGAAGCATTTTGCTCGCGCTATCTCTCCTCAGCCTCAACGTCTTCGTTTCGCCCGCTTTACTCCTTTGCGCCCTTTGGCAAAGTCGGCTAATACATAAGTACATGCAGCACCGTGGTAATAAGGTGCACACGCGCGTGATACTGTAACCTGTAGCCAGCCGCCAGAATAATAGCAGACGCCCGCATCGATAATATGGCAAAACAGGCATCACAAACAGAGATCAAAGAATACGTAATGTCAATGTGTCATACCTTCATTCGGGGGATATGGCGAAGGATTGTTGATGATCCACATATAAAAATTTGCCGAGCGAAAATCTGTACAGCTATAGCGAGGATGAAGAATGTTTAGGATGCAAGAATCTGGCGCTCGGCTGTCAATCGACAGGTAACAGCTGTGAGATCCTGGAGTGAAGTGAAACCCCACCAATGAAGAGAAGAGCTGAAACTCCTCCTTCCTTTCGCGGCTAAAATATCCGCTAACTCCAACAGGTATTCTTCTACTGTATAGCTGCCATTGAGCATCACCCCAGCCGCCACATCTCGGGACAGACAGCAGGCGCAATGAAAGATGAGCTTGCCTTTGCTTTCGAAGTTATCGATACGACTAATCTCATAGTGCGATGAACGGACGGTCGAGAATAGACAAGAACAACAACAAAAAGTCCCGGATATCTTTCAACAAAAATCTTTGCCACATTTCCTTCTGTAGCGAGGACAAACGGAGCAACCGTGCAGGTACAATAATACTCAACCGAGGAGTTACTGTACAGTGCAGTTATGTACGATCATCAAGATCGTGCGCGGGTATCAAAATTTTGAGGTAAAAGACAGAAAAACATCGAAACGAAGACAGACTGACCTTGTTCTGCTCTACGATTGCACCTATGGATTTCTGTATACGTAATTCCGAAGGTAACCCCAACAAGGAAGACACACTGGTTGGTAATCGAATACCGCCACAGCCGACCAGTTTTTGGCGCTACAGACATGACGATAGGACACAGGACAGAGATTCGCATACCCGAATTAGGACTTCGCACATTTCCCCAACTAGTAGAATTACCATTAAGCAAACAAAAGAGTCGACCGACACGTGCACCCACATGAACATACTGTACGTACATACCTACCTAACCTACGCACGCACCTCGAAGTTGACGCTCACCTGAACGAGACCAAGGGATTCATCTAGAAAGAGCCACTGAAGGAGGAGCTGGGGAAGAGAAAATGGCGAAAGATTTTCCAACTAGGGTGGAGAACTGAAAGAGAACTATAAAATAAAGGCGAAATCGGGAACGGGAAAAAATATTTGGGCGGGAATATAATTCATACGGCAGAGCAGCATGGAGTATGGACTGATGCTTACATTGCAAGCAGAAACGCAGGCGGGCGAGGAGAGAGAGAGCAGGATGCGGGGAGAGCCTAGCGTAGATCAAAATGCAATCTGAGTTTCGCTTGTCGGAGCTGCAGCTTATGTTGAAGCTGGGCGGCCGTTCGGGCAGTGACAAAAAGCAAAGCAGTCGAGGGGCAAGAGGAGGGCAGTAAGGGGTGGCAGGCGAGAGTGCAGCTCAGTGCAGTACACGAACTGGATTTCGGTCCGGGGATTCGACTCGCAAACACTTCAGAGATAGTTTGACGATTAAACAGGCGGCTAAGGGGATTAAGCGAGAGCTTTGGAGTGGAGGACTGAGAAGCCACGAATCTCTTCTACTTGTCTAACTTGATCCAAAACTCGTGACAGTTGTTCGGTAACGGATATCTTTCACTTTGTTCCCACTAAGCGAAACATAATCTGCTCCCCTCAACGCCGATTTCAGTAGAAAAAATCTCCAGCACAGTAAGTGAGGAACTACATATACAGTACGAGGCAGTACATACGTACGGCACAACGTTGAGCTCGAAACAAGCATAAGCAAGCAGCAGCTAACTGAGCGAAAAAGCAGAAATGAGAATAAAGAAAACGCGCAACAAATAATAAAGGCGCAGATTGGGGTCTGGAGTGCTCTGCTTTACTACTTGGTTTAGAAAAAGCTTCCGAAAATTCTTATGCTCAACTTTCCACCTGTAGAGCACTGCACTAACAAATGCATTCACTTTGCAAGCCCCCGGCTAACAAGCGGCCTCATCCATCTTACCGCTTCTCTTCCACTTTCTAGAAGTACGTAGAAGTAGAAGTACATAAATCCGTTCAGCTTGTAGTGATTGGTTGCGCGATACGCTACTGCCTTCCTCTGCTAACTAATTTTCCTGATTTACTACTATTTGCCTTCTGATTACTATTTGCCTTCCCCTGCTAATTATCTAAATCTTCCTCCAGTAGTTCACAGATGCATGCCTGAAAGTTGCTCTGCGAGCTGCACCGTCACTCAAAAAGAGCAGGATACATCTCCCATCGAAGCGTGCTGCAGCACTCAAACCCAAAGACAAATGCAAACTGCGAAACCACATGAAAACACATGCTTCCATTTTATGCAACTTTTTGTATGCATCTTCCATTTTTTAAACTGAAAGAATACGGTAGCAATCAGTCCGTCCCCCACGTATGCGCTTTCAGCATTTTCTGCATATTTTTGTAGTTTTATATACTCTGTGGCGTTTCGTTTGTAGACACTGGTATAAATGCAGCCATAAGTGCAGGTGGAGGAGGGAGAATGGGAGAGGATAGAGAAAACGGGCGGGAGAACCGGACGGAGCTGCGGAAACCTGAAAGCTCTTTCTCTCTCTCTCACTCTCGTCTCGTTTGGAACGTTTCAAGTAAACATTGCGGCAAATCTTTCATCATGGTATATTACTCTTTTCTAGGAGGAAGAAACGAAAGCGATTGGATATAAATTGCTGAATTTGAATGTCGCAATGAGTGCAGATATTGAGCAGTCTCAGATGCAAGTGGAAGAGGACTGCAATTATGCAGATGATGCTCAGTGTGTAGCCCACCTTTTAGTCGGGGAGTTAGTGGAATTGTACGAGGAAGGCGCAAGCGAAGTGCAGTCGACGGTTCGACCATTGTAAGATATATGCTGAAATCCAACCTTTGTCCCATTCGAAAAGATGTGCAGCAGGTGTTCTGCCCTGCGAGACCTCTACATTGCTCGACATCTTTTTCATCTTTTCGGATAGGACAGGAGCGGATGACGTACGTACGTACTAATAATCCTATATTGATGCATTTTATGCGGCAAAGTTCAATGCAGCGTTCAGCCGTTATCTAGGTTACCGATCTCTCAACCTCGCGCAAGAATATTTTGCGTTTGGTTCCAGCAGTAGCGGGCAGTACGTACTTGAACCATCGCAGCTATGTCGGGGTCAGCTAACTAACGGACCTATAACTTCCATCTTGCGCTTCTGTGCTAGAACTTTCCGTATTCGCGCTACTCAAATAGCTCTTTTTGTTTGTTTGCTGCTGTAGGAGTCCTGCCGATGATCTGTGGCGTCTTTGTCGTATTGTGGCATTGGAATTTGGAGGTGAAAAGGTGAAGGATGGCTGGTTGTCTCAGTCTGTATCTCAGAAGGCACAGGAGCTTCCCTTTTTCGGAAAGGAACTCAATTTTCTCAGCAGACTTCTTCAGAGGTTTCCTCTTCTTCTGAGGGAGAAAGAAGATCCGGACTTTTCCACAAGTGAGTCACGTTATGTGACCGATTGGAATGTTCGCATTGAAGTCTAGTCGGTCCATTCTATCTTCCCGAGGGAGGAAGTACTCCAGTGAGCGTCGCAAACCACCCTATGTGTATGTACCTACTCTCTGTGTAAATTGATTGAAGACTAATGCTGTAGAGCGCTTCTCTGGAAATGCACCATAGGCACCTTTTTTATGGTCCAGAAGCCGTTTTCCAAACATATTGAGACTTCCGCATTACGTTGCTGACCAGCTTAAAATTTAACCCCTCCTGTATGCTGAGATATGGCTGCTGGTAGGCCCAAATGCCCCCTTTGTGCCAGCCACTTTTTTCAAAAGTTCTTAACATCATTCTGCTCCATTTTTTTCGCTGATTTCGGTTTGGGACATGCCCCTCCGATATTATGATAAATTAACCACAAAAATTTACCAAAAAGGGATCAATTTTGGCAAATTTACCCCTTTTTGGTCATATCTTGCCATGATTTATCAAAATATCGGAGGGGCATGCCCCAAACCGAAATCAGCGAAAAAAATGGAGCAGAATGATGTTAAGAACTTTTGAAAAAAGTGGCTGGCACAAAGGGGGCATTTGGGCCTACCAGCAGCCATATCTCAGCATACAGGAGGGGCTAAATTTTAAACTGGTCAGCAACGTAATGCGGAAGTCTCAATATGCTTGGAAAACGGCTTCTGGACCATAAAAAAGGTGCCTATGGTGCATTTCCAGAGAAGCGCTCTACAGCATTAGTCTTCAATCAATTTACACAGAGAGTACTTATGTATGCACGGTAAATTGTTTCGTTACAGAGATTTTATGTTGGATGAGTGGAACCATATTGGGAGTGGCTCGTTTTCCTCTTCTTCCTGAGCTGCAGCCCCTCTACGCCTGTGTGGCTGACTTGCTCACAAGAGTTCCTTCTACACGTCGCCCAACGGTCTTTCGATCTCTACTGCACTCTCTTGATGGTACATCGGCTGTTCTTTTTAGACTTCCAAATGGAAAATCTTAAAAAAAATATCTCCAGTGCTAGTGGGCGTATCAAGCTAAATTTTGCGTGTGCACATCTGAAAAAATAAGAAAGCATACTGCATGATCTTGAAAAGAGACTTGAGCACTAGAAGAGAAAACGCTGTCCTATCGAAAACTGGGGTTCAAATTTCACGGGCTCATATTCTTTTTCCAATGTTGATGAACATTATTCATCGTTTTTCAACAAGGCACGTTGTTTTCTTATTTCAAAAGGTAGTAAAACAAAATTAGAGTTTTTGTAGTCCTGTTAGCACTGGAGTTATAAATATTTTTCGTTTGGAAGTCTAAAAAGAACACCCGGGGCGTATGACATCTGCTGCTTCATGCTCGCCTTTATGCTTCTTCTTTACTGTGCTTTATACCTGTATCCCTGAAGTGAGTGTGGGGATTGCAGAGCTATGCGATGTTCATTCACGTGTTTCGAATCAGTTGGATGCAGTGGTGCTCTTCCGTGAGATACTCTCCTCTTCTTCAACTGACTCCTTGGTGCTTGCTCCTCCATCTTCTCATGATGCTGATCTCACTCTTAGTATTCTTGCTCCTTCCCTGTCTTTTCGTTCCCGAGAGGAATGCGAGCGCCTGCTTTCTGCTCTCTGGTACTACTGGGAAGTTCTTATACCGCATTGTTCATCCTTCTGTACGTAGTAGTTGCATGTTTTAGCTGCGTACTCAGTCATAACGAGGCCAAGTTGTGTGACTACATTGCTGAAGACGCATTGGCGCCTCATCTGGCCAGTTTACTCCGGCTGTTGAATGTTGGAGGGCGGAAGTTAAAGTCGGTAATATCACAATTACGCCCCATGTGAACATAGTACTGTACGTAAGCACATTTTGCTCACATCGTGTTTTTGCGACCGTGGTGTCTCTGCCGAAGCCTTGCTGTATTGTATTGTTCTCTGTTGTTGCAGGCGTGTTTGTGGCTCCTTCTGAAGCTGCTGACTAAAGAGCGCTGTCCGGCGGAGTTGTTTCCGCTGCTCATGGACCACTTGCTGGGCGCGGGTGCGTGGCTGAGGAGGAGTGCGGAGGGGGGCGGCGAGGTCGGCGTCGCGCTCTCCGCCTGCTACCTAGAGCTGGGTCGTCGTCTGCGCACGGAGTGGCGCTCGCCGCTGTTCCGTCAGCTGACGCGCGGGCAGCTCCTGCAGTTCCTGCGTCGTCTGTCTCCCCTGCAGTCGGTGGAGGAGCTGCGTGCTGGAGTCTGCGCACTCCTCTGCGGCTCCTACGCCATATCCGCCCATTTCTCTCCGCCTCTTCCGTCGTCGGCTATTCTCTCTCTGCTCGATCATCTGCTCCAGCTTCTGTCTTCCTCCGCCTCCGACCCACTGAAACAGGAGTTGGCACCAGTCCTGCGCTCTGCCTTCCTCGCAGATGAGCAACAGTGAGCCAGCGCTGCTTCTCTTAGTTGTTATTTGCCGCCGTCGACGCGACAGACGACATCTAATGCTTGTTATTTAGGGCAATTGGCTCTCTGCAATCTTATGCTCAGCGGCAGCTGCAACCGATGTATTCTGACTCTCTGACAGAGGTGAGACATGGCTGCGCGTGCGTGTGTGTGTACTATAATACTAGTAATTGATACGCCGAAAGTGCTGCCGCACTCAGAGCGGACGTTCGTCCAACGAAATTGCCGAACTGCAAATCGTCACCATGGCTTTTCACGCGTTTGTGCCCTTTTGGGCGTCGGGCGCCTACGTTGGACGTACGTCCGTTGTCTGGACGCGGCGTGCAGGGATTTTCGAAGCTGCGGAATATTTTCTTTGCTACCAGATGCAGCAGTCGTTGGGATCTTTGGATGTATTGACATTGGTATTGGGAGACGTGGTGCGCGGTGGCGATGACGACACGTAAGCAAATACTTCGCCTTGAGCGTAGATATCATTTGGTGAGTCAGTGGATGATACTGTGCATTTTTAGAAGGAAGCGTAGTGGCCGTGCCATCGCTGCCTTGGTCCGTGAACTGCGCAAGCCTGACGCTGGTCTTCTTCGTGCCATTTACCGTGTCCTTTGTCGCAGTGTGGAGGGGGAAAGAGATCAACGTCTCTTACCGCTCTTGTCACTGGCTGGTCGTTTGGCTATGGGCTTACGTAAGCTTCCAACGGTTTACGTTGTATCTATCTGTTGGATGATAGATCTGTATGTATGTATGTACAGTACCTACCTACTTTGTTATGTATGGTGTAGGCTGTGCGGGTGACGCGGTGGAGTCGGATGTGGCAGTTGAGGTGCTGGCTGTGGTGTGCTTTCCTTGGTTTCACGACTTCTCTACCGATATGCGAAAGATATTCCGGTCAAAATCGCACACTGACATCGGTTCTCAGTGGCACGCCATGGGAGGTAATTGACGTAATCCTCGAGCTGTTCCCTGATGTTCCAGTGCCTACTGCACGCACAAGCCACTGGCGATGTTTCTACTTTGCAGGAAATCGCTGGAAAAATGCGGTAGTATCCAAGGCGCTAACAGTGCTAGCCTTATTTCCGCTGAACGTAGCGCTTGAACTGCGTCGAAAGCTCTTTGCTGCTGCATTGGCGAGCAGCTGTGTGTCGGTGGTGGAGTCTGCTTTGGCTAGCCTTCCCTTGTTTGTTGCCGGTGCATCGCAGATGAGCACAGGTATCCGAAGTTTGATGCAGTCGCTGCTGACAGATTCAGTGCTGCCCATTTTCACCGCGGCTGATTCGCGGTTGAAAGAAGCTGCTATGAGAGCAACGGCTGCTTCCCTTTGCGCTCTTTCTGGCAGCTGTCGTCTGGAACAGTAAGCTCGAGCACTGCCATATGCTATACTGTCTATAGAACTGAAAAGATAAGTAAAACCAGTGCATGCATTTCCAGTGTTTCCTGTCAGTCCGTCTGCTCTTGGTGCACGGATGAAGAAGGCGGAGAGAAGCAGCGCTCGGTTTCGGGTCTCGATCAGTTGTGTGCTGATTTGCTCTCTGTATTTCATGCTCAATTTGACCCCCGGCTTCGAGAGCATCTGACGGAAAGCAGAAAGGAAGGTCGGTCTGTCTTTTGTACATGGTTGCTTCTATGCTCTCAGCGTAATTCACAAGTTTGTAACATTACATTGCTTTTAGCTAGTAGTCTGCTGTTATCTTCCGCGTTGAGTCATACGGTGTGTTGGGTGGAGTCCGAGAAGTGGCATGCGCTGGTAAAGCAGAGTCTGTGGATGCTCGAGGACTCCTCGCCATCTGTGCGACAGCACTACTGGTAGGTGCTGGAACAGGATGGGCGCCTTATGTACGTACATATGCGAGTATGCAGGCTGCTGTCTGCACTATTCTACGCGAGTGAGCGTGTAGCGTAAGGTACAGTGTGTGTGTGTGTGTGTGTGTGCTGTGTAGCGTGTGTTTGCGCGCGTTGGCCAGCCGTCTGTCGGTGCAGTCGGGGTTGGGGGTGTCGGTGCAGGAGCGGCTGATCAGGTTGCGCCTCGTGGACGGTCCGGTGGAGAAGAGGGAGTGGATGCTGTCCTACCTCGGCTCCGTCCTCTGCGCGTCGGGCGCCGACTGGGCCTGGCGTCGTCTCTTCCTCACTCGTCTCGTGGTGCTTGCGAGTTTGGAGGCGCTGGACGCTGCGCAGAGCGCTGTCTGGCTGGCGCGGGCTCTGCGCGCTGCCGGCCTCAAGCCGCCAGTCATCCGTCTTCTGCTTCTGCTCGGCGACGATGTGTGGCGTCACGTGACCGAAAGTTTGTGCGCTGCGCTGCGCGTGCGCAGAAGGCCGCGTGATGAGGCCTACGTGCTGCGCGCCCTGCGCAATTTGGCGGAAGTGTTCGCCGTGTCTCTGTCCGTGTTGTTGCGGGAGCAGGCGTGGTGTGCGGTGGCGTGGCTGGCGGTGGAGGCGTCGGAGGAGTCCGCCTGCGTCCTCGCTTGCGTCGCAGAGGAAACGGGAAAGGGCGCGGCTCAGCTGCTCACTGACCACTTTCCCGACATCCTCCTGAAAGTGGCGCTCAACTGCAAGACGGACGCGCACGCCGCTGCCACGCTCAACTGGGTCAAGGAGCATTCTGGACAGCCGGTATGACGACCTCACATTACCTACGTACTTCTTCTCTGCAGCCTGTTGTGTTGATTCCGCGCTCAGATTAGAGACGTGCGTCCGGTGTATACGTACTGTACTGTACGTGTACGTAAGCACGAAAAAGTCCGTGGCTGCCTAGGCTTTTACATTGGACGTACGTATCTAATCTAAACGCGGCATGATTGAATCGCGCTTGGCGCTCGCATGTCCGCTGCGTTTCTTGGAAAAAGCGTCTGCGGCCGGTGCCGAGTGGTCTTTTCCCAGAAGCTCTTTTTCCCAGAAGCGCCTTGTCTGCTGCTGTGCATGTAGTTTGTTTGTTTGGCTGGCTGCAGGTTCAGAAGCTGTACTCGTGGTCAGCACTGCGCTGCCAGTTCCGGCTTCTGTTGCGTCTGGCGGAGAACGAGGCGCGGGTGATGGCCTATCTGCGTGAATTCTGCAGTCTGCACGAGGGCGAGAATCTGGCCGAGTGCATTAGACGGCGTTTCCCCGGCCTGCTTCTACAGTTTCGCACTCTTCTCTGCGACCCCTTTGTATTTTTCGAGGAGAAAAAGCTGGGACTGCGCAGTCTCTGTCTGCTGGTGGAGAAGAGCGAGTATTGCCAAGTCGTGCAGACGCATCGCCGCGCTCTTGTGGACATTCTGCGCACGGCGACAGAAAAGGCGGACAAGGAGCTGGTGACGGAAACTTTGCAGGCGTGGACGTCGGTGGCTCGTCAGCTGAGTGTGGAGAATCTGTTGGAATTGCTGCCGCTCCTGCTCGCCTTAGTACGGCCGAAACTGCTGAAGGAGGAGGCGGCGGTGCCTCTGCTGCGCCTTCTCTTCCAGGAGAGAGCGTCGGAGTTGAGAAAGTCCGTGGGGTTTCACGACGTCTGTTGCCTCATTCTAAGCGGAGGCGCCGACTGGGGTCGCGCACTGGAATTCCTGCCTAGAGAGACTCGGCGAGTAGTGGTGTCTAAGGAGGAGCGCGTTGCCACTGCCTTGCGTCTCTTGAGCAGTCAGGAGCAGGCGGAGGTGAAGCGACTGGCTTTGCGCATGCTGGTGATGCTGCTGAGCGGGGAGGACGGCGTTTCTGGGACGGAGGAAGGGACGGCGGAGGCTGTCAGAGCTCTGATGGCCAGTCTGCCGTGCGACGATCCCGCTGTTCGCTTGCTGGTGGTGCGGGCCTTTGGACTGCTGGGCGCCGTGGATCCTGGCCGTCTGGGCTTGGAGTTGGCGTCGCCGAGTGGGGGAGGGGGGAGGACGCCGCCGCCTCTCTACTTCCTGGACGCTGATACGCCGGCGTCCAACGTGGATTTTGTGCAGGAGCTGCTGGAGCGATTGGCTCGCGTTTTTGTCGCCGCTCAGCAGCCCAAGGACGCGGACGTGGCGGCCTTGTGCATTCAGAATCTGCTGCGTGTGCTGAAGGTGGACAGTGAGCGGCAGCAGCGGGGGACGGTGGCAGCCCAGATCTGGGATGCGCTCTCCGACGGACTGCGCGCTGCTGTCGTGCAATTTCTGCATGCCAAGTTTACGGACGAGACGCCTCACACGGATGCTGCGATGAAAACACCGATTTTACCGAGGGCCGTCGAGTTCTCTAACTGGATTGCTGTCTGGTCCAGATATGCCGTTTTGCAGGTAACACGCTCTCTGTTGCTTCTACTTTGATGGCAACTACAGTCAGAATTGAATAGAATGTGCGAATGAACGTACTTGGCAAGTACAATTTGAATAATAGGATAGGATGTATACGTGTGAGCCTACTCATGTACGTGCGTTGCGTACCACACACAAATAAGCGTTAATGAAACTATGTACCGTACGTACGTAGTAGATACGTGTTGTTCTTGTATGTAGCTGGAACCTGGTGATACGAAGAAGTTCTTTGAATCGGTGGTGAAGATGAGTGAAGTGGACAGTGGATTCGGTAGTTACCTTCTGCGTCACATCATTCTGCAAGGACTCATTGAAGGAAAAAGCGCCACATTCGCTGCTCAGGTTGGTAGTTAAGTAGGAACTGCCAATATTGTGCTGTGCGTAGAAGTTGAAGCTTTGTTGCAGACTCGACAGGAGGTGATGACAGTGTTGCGAATGGGGGCCGAGGTGAAATTTGGCCAGTTGGCCACTCAGACAGTGTTTGGCTTGCTTGATACCCTGCGTACATGGCTGTCGTACTTCGGCGGATCCAACCTTCCAGACAATAAGAGTAACACGCTCATTCTGCGGAGTGCATAGATGGGTGTCGGTGAAGTGCGAGGCGGGACTACATATTTGTAGAGATGGCGGTGGAGCGCGTGGAGTCCTTTCTCTTATCCGTTCCGCCGTCGGAGGTGCTGGAGGCTTCGATGCGCTCTTCTTCCTTCGCTCGCGCTCTGATGACCTTCGAGCAGATCAAGAACAAGAAGCTCAACGCTGACGACTTCTTCCAGCTTCAGGTCTGGCACATGCGCATACGTACATGGTGTGTAATGTATGCTTCGCACGTGTCGTGTGCCTATGGGTGTGTTCTAGAAGCTGTACAGTGCTCTGATGGAAAGCGACGGGGTATTGGGGGCGTTAGCGCGGATCAAGTTCCTGCGAGAGCCGGAAGCTGCCGAGTTGGTGCTGGCTTACGAGGCAGACGGAGAGCACACCAAGGCATTGCCTTATCACCAGTTGCTGGCACGCCGCCAGTCCACGGACGCGCACAGTCATCTGCGTCTGATGCACTGTCTTCTGGCCCTGAAGCAGCCGCAACTGGTCTTTCACTACATGTCGGATCTGCTGCAGAGCATCAATTTCGAAGATGAGGATAAGGAAGCTTTGGATGCGGCCAGAGTGCAAGCTGCCTGGCATCTTCAGCACTGGGACACCGTGCAAGAGATACAGCGCAAGCGAGCCGTATACCGAATACACAGCAGTCCATACAGCTCGTATGTGTTACTTATTTATGTATGGTCACATACAATCGACACACAGCGTTTTCTTTCAGAAAGTTGACGTTCGCAGCTGGGGTCTGACTATCAGTGATCTGATGCTGACAGCTCATCAGAAAAAGTTGCCGGAGCTGAAGACGAAGTTGCAGAAGGCGCGACACGCTCTGATCGCCCCCATGCTCGCATCCACTATGGAAACGGGCGCTTACGAAAGAGCCTACCCCTTCATCTGCCAGTGCGCCTATTCCCACATAGATATCTGTCACGTCACGTACATACATAGTAGTATGTCATGTAGTGGGCCGTATAAGCTGGCGCATACTTTTAGGCTTCATGTTTTCGCGGAGATTGAGCGCGCGTGCAATTTGCTGCAGCAGAGTCCGTCGCCTGGGTCGGAGGAGTTGGAGTCGGTATTTCGCAGCTGGGATCAACGTCTTCTGCTGATGCAGCGCACTTTCGAAAGGCAAGAACCAGTGCTGGAAGTTCGTCGAGAGCTTCTCTCCTTATTCCCGGATTCGGAGCCGCTGCGAAAATACAATACTCGATGCTGGGTGGAAAGTGCCAAACTTAGTCGCTTGTAAGTTAGTGCTGGTTCTTTTCTGTTTCAGCGCTCACATGATTCAGTAGTTACACAGCACAAACTGTACACAACGCAGTGCTAGTATTGAAGGTAAATAGGAGCTATGGTCCGGTTCGTCCATCGAGAGTTCGGCGTTTGCCTGTGTTGCGAAAAAATAAGCTCCTTCACGGATGTGTCTCTGCGTTTCGTGCATTCCTATTCTGCAGGAGTGCATGTCCACAGGCAAAGACCAGAGACAACTCTCGTTGGATGGACCCTACTAGCTGTACATGTGTTGAAGGGCTGGTCAGTTAGAGACTGCGCGCGGTTGTCTGGTGAGGGCGAAGGACGTGGCTGCTGTGCAGGTGCCCGATGTTTTCATGGAACAGGCCAAGCTCTGCTGGATTACGGTAACAACGAACGAGTCCAGTTGCTTTGGACTTGAGCTTGATGTGCGCATTCTTTCAGAATGAGAAAGAAGAGGCCATTTCTGTGTTGAGACAAGGTCTGAAGGATCACTTTTCGGGTGCTTCACAGTTTCCGAGTACTCCAGGAGGAAAGAGGCGGAGACAGTCGGAAAGCGCTCCAGTGGTGGAAGACAAAGCCGCGCACTCAAAGGTGCTTGATTGCTTATCCACATCAGGACTGTCTTTGCTTGCTCTGCGTACCGTCGACCCCGCGACGCCGATCATTGATATGTGGCTGTATTACAGGCGCTAGTATTATTGGCGCGCTATTCCTCCGAGGCGTCCGCTACTGATTTCACAAGCATTATTCAACTATACAACAAGGCGATCGAATGTGACTATCAGCAGGAGAATTGCTGGTACAGCTACGCCGAATATATAGACAGCTTCTTGCAACAGGTTTGTACAGGACAGTACTAAAGACATCCTAACTTGCACTTAAAATTACATTTAAAAAAAGTTCTGTGTATTGTGTACAATACGTACTGCTCGCTTTTCTTCATCCGTTGAGGATTCTACTGCGCTTCTGAACGGGAGCAACGTGATGAAGCTGTGTCAAGCATACGGCGAATGTCTCAGGCGCGGCTCGCAGCATCTCTTTCATTGTCTGCCACGTCTTCTTACTCTTTGGCTAGATTTTGGACAGGTAATGCGTACGTACACATAGTAAGCTAAGTACGTACATGTTCTTTCGTGCAGCTGTGGCTAGCCCGGTGTGCATTGCAGCACGTGGCATCACTGGAGGCAGGCGTGAAGCAGGCGGACGAGGAGCACGGGAAGGCGAAAAACAGCGGACGAGAGCGACGACGTCAGCTGCACGAAGTGGCGACGCAGCGAAGGGAGGCGCAGAAGGAGGCGAAAGAGCGACTTGCTTCACTCAATCAATTCATCCTCAACTTAGCCCCCAAGTTGCAGCTCTACGCCGGATTCAGCCAGATGATCTCTCGACTGACTCAAGCGTCCGACGGAGTCCGCCACACACTCACGGTAATCTACGTACTATGTTTCCACGTACTTAGTAGTATGTACATCGGATACAAGACGCAGTGCAACGGGTGGGTGGGTAGCGCTCATGGCGAGAGGACGCCGCTGTTCTTGTAGGACTTGCTGACGCGGCTCTTCTCTCAGTTTCCCGCTCAGTGCCTGTGGCTGTCCATCGGTCTGTTGCGAAGTCACGCAGTGGAGCGACAGAGGGCATGCGAACGCCTCTATGCGGCCGCGGTGGCTCTTCAACCTAGTCTCAAGCCGATGATAGAAGACATGAGGAAGTTGGCCAAGGAGCTGAACGTGCTGCAAACGGTGAAGCCGCCGAAAGGCGAGCAGCGAATGAAACTGAGCCAGCTGCAGCCAGCGTTGGCAGCCCTGTTCACATCTGATGTTGGCGTGCGGTCGAAGATCGTGATTCCTATTCGCGCAATGCTGGACGTGCGTCTTGTACGCAGCAGTCGTCTGGTGGCGGAGCAGATGATTGGGTGCAGTCAGCAGGTGCCGGAGGAAGCCACCAGTCCGCTGCAGGACAGCAGCCCTGTGCACATTGTGCGTCTGGAGGAGGACGTGGAAGTGTTGCACTCGCTGCAGATGCCGAAGAAACTGGGCGTCTTGGGCTCGGACGGCCGCAAGTATCACCTGCTCTGCAAGCCCAACGACGATCTGCACAAGGATAAGCGGCTAATGGAGCTGAGTGGCGTTGTGAACGTGTGTCTGAGGCAGGACGGAGAAGCGCGCAAACGTCAGCTTCACATCCGTACCTACAGCGTGATCCCGCTGGGTTCGGAGGGGGGACTGGTGGAGTGGGTGCCGAACTTGATGGCCATGATTCACGTCCTGCAGAAGTTGATCAATAAGACTCAGTCGCGGAAGGCCATGGATAAGGAGGAGTGGAAGCAGCACTGGAGCAAGTCGGCGTCTCTGGAGCGGAAGCTGCAGATTTTCCGAGAAGTCTACCTGCCTCGACATCCTGCGGTGATGAGCCGGTGGTTTCTGGAGACGTTCAGGGAGCCGTGCGGCTGGTATGCAGCCAGATTGGCCTACACGCGCACCTGCGCAGTCATGAGCATTCTCGGCTTCGTCCTCGGGCTCGGAGACCGACACGCGGAGAATATTCTCTTGGATCTCACCTGCGGCGATGTGCTACACGTGGACTTGAACTTGCTCTTCAACAAGGGCGAAGATCTGCCGGTGCCGGAAAGGGTTCCTTTTCGCTTAACGCACAATATGATCGATGGTTTTGGCGCCCTGGGCGTAGAGGGACCATTTCGCAAGTCTTGCGAAGCCACAACCTTGGTGCTGCGACGACAGAAGAGTATGCTGTTGACGGTGCTGCAATCTTTCCTTCACGACCCGCTGGTGGAATGGCTGCGTCCCGTGAGAACACAGCAGGATCTGAAGGAGAGGGCAACCAAGTTCTCCTTGAAGCCGCCTGCTGATGGTGAAACTCACGCCCAAGATGTATACGAATACATAGACGATCGTCTGAGCGGACTCATTGTGACGCCGAAGCTGCATAAGAAGCAAAGCAAGGTCTACTGTCAGCCGTTGAGTGTAGATTGTCAGGTGGAGCAGCTGATTCAGATGGCAACGTCTGAAGAGAATCTCTGCCAGATGTTCGTAGGATGGTGCCCGTTCTTGTAGTGATGCCTGATGCTACGATTCCACTGGTTTGACGTACTGCAAGTTATTTGCTCTACGTTGTTGTTGACTTAATTTGTTTTCGTTTGTTTATGCTGTAGACACATGGTTGCTCATGTGCGCTCCAGTAAAGCTGGTTGAAATATTGATGTTGCTGGTGTGAGCGATAATTTGATTGGGCTCTGACCCACATATTACTGGCGGCTATTTTATTTGCTTGTTTCTGGGAGGATACTGTACATGGCCTACGTATTGCTTTTTCTGTGGTTCGTATATTCTGTGATTGAAGCGCTGCTTGACGATGGCTGAATTTCCTGAATTGGGTGTTCATTGCACACTGACAAGTTGTTCTGAATTGGATTTTCTTCCTGTCAGATGCGATTTCTGCAAGCACACCTTTTGGTATGTGCCAAAACGTTATTCTCGTGCATGATTTGTTGCTGTTTCTGCTTACATGAATGACGCCAAGGCTAAATGTGTTGCAGCAAGAAACACAGCTTTCCAGATGCCCATGGTTGCGAAGAGGCGCGTAACCTAGAAGCAAGAAAAGCAGCAGCACAGCACTTGTGCAGTAGGACAGGGGACATTCAGAGTTACGGCTGTGGTATGGAAGGGTGCGACAAGAAAGAGCTGGCGCAGATTCTGTGTCACTTCTGCTCCAAGTCTCACTGCCTTATGTACGTAAGTATGGCTAACTGCCGATTATTATGCCTTGTTGCATGTCCGTTCCCCATAGGTAAAATTGGAGTATGTACGCGAACGGTGTTGACAATTTCTTGAGAGACCCTATGCTTTGCTTGTAGGCACAGACACCCCGCAGATCATCAATGCTCCGAAAAGCGACCACAGGCGCAACAAAAAGGCAACGTGACCGTTTCACCTGCTGCAGCCCATAAAACACCGACCTGGGGTATGCGCTGGCGCCCATTCCCACATTGTGTAAAACAGAAACACGCGTATTTTCTGTCCCTGCTTCAAGTACTCCAATTGTGCAAGAATTCATGAAACCACCTTCTTGGCCAGACTACCGATTTTTGGGTGTATTTCCCCCTAAAGTATATCCCCAATGTACATATTACCCATTGGCAAAACAAATTTTGTCCTATGCACAGTATATCCCCCTGGTGTATAGCCCCATATAGTGTAGGGTACCTGAACTTACCTATATTAGCTAGTCATTAGCTACCCATTGCCACTCCCACACCAAGTTAAAATGCCTGTAAGCCTGCTTGGGTGTGTATTGTACAAGAATAACCCTGGTTTGAGCTCAATTATGCCCTAGAACGCATGCTTTTGACCTAAAAAACATGCCTCTGCGCACCTCTCAAACACAAAAAATGTCCCATGCATAGCCCCCCTTTGCAAAGTCCCCCCCCCCCCATGCATAGCCCCATATAGGATCTCTCAATTTTTGCATAGTCCTGGGGCTATGCTATGCACAGGTAAGTACAAATACGGTACCCAAAAATACGGTATAGAAAAGTTATTGGTGCGTTATTGGGCTTGATAGCGTCGCACTGTACTGTTCTACTGTATTGCTGGTATGTAGATGTTAGTGATGAGATGAGGAAACTGCGGGAAAAGAGCAAAGGCAAGGATGAGGCCATGCTGCAGAAGCTGATGCTGATCAAAATAAAGATGAAGGCAACCAGCGGAGAAAGGACACCCATACCTGAGGAGGATAAAATTCACTTCCTGCTCAGGCTTCCATCGCAAGTAGATATGGCTTTCGTAGCGAATAAGGACTGGAGCATTGGCAGGCTTGTGGACAGCGCTGCTAAGGCCGCCGATATCAAGAACAACAATGCAGCAGCTAATTCGAAGGTATGCTAAAGCTAATTAGCGAAACCAAGGGCAAAACTATGGGGTAAACTCGGCCATCTAAGCTCCTTCGAACTTTCTGTTTCAGCAATGATGAACCAAATAGCTCATTTGAATGAAGAGAGGTCAAGGAATCGATTGAAAGGATAATTTTGGCTCAATTCGTCCATTGGTTGCTGAGATATGCAGCCTTGAAACTAAGGTGGCCGGATTTTTCCATTGGCGGGTTTACCCCACAGCACCCTATAAATCCTGTATAGGGACATCCTGTATGACATGCAGATGTTGACAATCACGTACCTTTATCTCGCACACAGTTTTTTCTTTTAAAGAAACTCAGACTTTACAATACTACATCAGCGGCACCTCTTGAAATGCAGAGCAAGGTCAGAGCTCTATTGACAGAAGGCCTACTGAAGGAAGGGGCACATGTTTCCCTTCGATACGACGACTGAGCTTTGGTTGGAATGTAATATCAACGAGTATGAACTAGCTTATGAAGCAGCTGTCATTGGCGAGAAAGGAGTTGCTCCGCAGTTGTAGCCAGTTGCCTGAAGTAACACAAGGATTGACAATAGTAGTTGCGCCTTTGAAGAAAAGGAAAGTGTCAGAAGAGTTCAAACTTGAGAACTCTTCACAACGGACGAAAATGACGCCATTCTTATTCTACAGGAGTATAGTTTAGTCTTTCGCATTACCGAGACTGAAGTGGTTGGCCAGGAAGGAAGAATGGACTGGACACAACATCGCAGTAGGAGTTGTGCAATTTCTTGAACAACTGAGCAAACGCAAGAAAATTGTCTTGTCATTCATGTGCTACTCACTTAGTATTGCAGCTTATAACATTGTCGAAGAGGGGTTTCACTTTACTTACTGAGCGAATTTCTTGATCTTTCAAAGCCGTACTGCCAAGCTCAACCACCAGAATAAACTTTATTCTCGTGTTGGTTGCGTAGCCATATCTGAACAATGAATATTGTTTCTAAAACGCGCACAGTACAGTACGTGCGTATATATTCAATGAGGTGCCACTCTGTAATATGCATTGCTTGTACTACGTACCTTTCAGCGTAAAGTACTTCATGTTTCATTCAGGAGTATTACTTACACTTTGAATTCCTCGGTGGAGAGAAGCATTCCGAGGTAGAGTTCCCTGAGTTCGGAGCTTGTTTGACTCAACTTTTCATCCACCACGTCCAGGGCAGAATGCACAGTGTGGTGAAGCTTCAAGTCATCGTCAGATCTTGAGACCCGCAGAAACAGCGGATTGTTCTGCAAATGTAGCCTACGTATAGCATTCTCTTTCAATCTTTAATAAAATATGTGATTTTATCTCTTATCTCTGACCTGTTTGTCAATTATTGCAGTGCAAACTGCCATTTGTATAAATTTCAGTAAAGGGAAGTCGGAAGGAAAGTATGCTTGCTGCACAAATCTTCGGTTCTTCACTTTCGCTGGTGAAGTGAACGGTGAAGGCCCCACCAGACACCGCTACCGTATACGTACGTACAGTATAGCCAACCAGGTACATTACGTATGAATGAACAGCGGCAACTCAACGTTCATTGGTGACCTGGCCGTCGTGTGCCCATTGCCATTGTCATTGAAAACCGATGGCAATTTGTGCAATTCTGTCAGAAGTTGAATTACCGTATTTGCAGGTGGCACAGCCCTAATGCAAAGCCCCATAATATATTTGCTAAACAAATCTCCGAGATGGATAGTCCCCGCTATATTACAGCATGCGTATGTTCATACCATAGGCTACCTAAAGGTACCTACGTATGTAGATGGTTCATGATAAACTTGATGTACAAGGGGTCAGACCAGATAAAGGAAGATGGTGACCAGCTTCGAATGTATGTATAGATGGTGGTCGTAAGCTATAGACTGTCCACCAAGAGTTCGCTATGGGACTCAAGTCGTTTTGTAAAATATATGCACATATGCGGATTTCTCTCCGTCTTTGTGTTTCTAGGACTTTATCTGTACTTGTGCCATGGTACATACGTACCGTACGGCAGTGATATCCCGTGTGATTCGAATGGTCGAGAGTCAGTTTTGGAATAGTACTGGTTGCTCAGTTCATGTTAGCAGCAGCTCGCAAAAAGGGGAAGACGGACGACGTCCTACAACTCATTTCGGCTTCCAAGAGGTGGAGGAAAGTGAAAAGGCGGAGAAAGGTAATTCATGCCTTTTTTGGTAAAATAGACACCTGCTTAGCTCAGTACGAACAAGCACGCGTGCATAGACAGCTTTTCTCCAGATGCATGTAAGATGTACGCTTGTGCAAAGACAGACAGCCACCTTTACTCCACTACGCAGTCCTACGGCGTTTATAGACAAGGGGTTTCAGAGTATGTATGCTTACGTTTCCTATTGCGTACATACCTACAACAGGACGGTTGCGCTATAGCAAGATATGAGACACATTTGTTTCAGTGTACCAGGTGTTTGAGAACGTGGCGAAAAAGTACGACACGATGAACGACGTGATGAGTTTCGGGATCCATCGGCTTTGGAAGGACTATTTTATGTATCGACTGTCTCCGCGCAATCCCACGCTACTCTTGGATGTGGCTGGTGGCACAGGTCAGACGTGTCGTTTGATGAAACTGCGTACTGTGGCTACATTTGCACTACTTTTCATTATAGTCTGGCCAATAGCAGTTGGCACTTGAACTCTAGGCGAGTTGCGTAGTTTGCATGTACTTCTGCTAAATAGGAGTACACGAAGCGTGGACAGAAATCCGCATTTGTAAATCTATTTTACGCAACGCGCCTTGAGTCCAAGTGCCAGACTATAGTAAGATACTGTTCGCTTCAGGTGACATTACGTTTCGTTTTCTCAAGTATATGAGGGATGAGCTGGATGGCTCTCATGTGACCGTATGCGATGTGAATGAGGCAATGCTGAAAGAGGGTAAGAGAAGGGCGACCGAGTCATATTCTGCCTCAACTGCTGAGCACATGACGTGGGTGAAAGGCGACGCAGAATCACTGCCATTCGATGACAACAGCTTCCACCTCTACACCATTGCTTTCGGCATTCGAAATTGCACCCATGTCGATAAGGTATGAGTTTTACTGGCTTTATGCAATTCCAATGGCAGAATTGGAACGAACTGCATTCCAGGGTTGTACGGGGATATGTATCTTTGTACGTACAGTTCCATGCGCTTTGTAAGTTGTGCGATATGCCGATGCTAATCAATGCGATGTAAAGTACGGATCAGCTACTCTGTCATAACTATCTCAGGTTTTAGCCAACGTAGAGCAAAGCGGTCAAAAATCGGTCGAAAAATAATTGGCGCATTGAAAATAAAAAAAACCGCATGCCCTCTGTGTCAGATCGAAGATTTCCTTATGTACAAAATGTACCTACCTACACTATTTTGATTACCGTACTTTTTCGGTGTATATGTATCCCACACGATAGTACGACGCCTGAATATGGCCCTCACAGCAACTATTATACTTTGTGAGCACTGGTGAGCACTGGAAAAGAGCGCCAGTACATAAGGTGCTCACATTGTATGAGCACTGGTGCGGCTCTGTTCTGCACTTTATTTTGTCTTTCTTGCAAAATGTGTTCATGCATTTTGCATAATAGAGTAAGACGAAGGTAAATATCGCACGCGCTATTCTGTCTGGGGGGAGGGTTGAGAAAGCGCGTCGTACTATCGTAAAAACGCATAGGTACTGGAAGAAGCGTACAGAGTCCTTCAACCTGGAGGCAGATTTGCCTGTCTCGAGTTCAGCCGTGTCGTAAATCCAGTGTTAAGAAGGTAAGACCAGTACCTTGCTGTTGCTCTTCTTACCTGGTGATTGCAGCAGTGTGTTCAGTGTGGATGTCGAGACTTTGCTGCAGGTTGTACAGAACATACTCATTCGAAGTGATTCCTGTAATGGGCCAGCTGATCGCTGCAGATTGGAATTCTTATCAGTATTTGGTAGAGAGCATACAGCAGTTCCCTTCCCAGGTATGTAGGTATTTTATAGTTTCAAGTAAGTGTTTCATTGAATATTACTGCCACGCACTGGTGCGCCTCCTGCTCCTACTTTTGTTCAGGGTCAGTTTGCTGAAATGATCGCACATGCGGGATTTCGTCAAGTTGAGTATGAAAATTTATCAAACGGCATTGTTGCAATCCATTCTGGTTTCAAACTTTGATACAAGACGCCAGGTGCAATAGTGCTCCTTGAACGCCTTCCGCTTTCTTTCCATTGTACTCGACTCACGCTGTTGCGTTTGCATCTAATCGACGAATATCCTTCTATACTTGACTGAATATTGCGTAGCCTATACTTGTAGAATATAATGTGAACATTTTTTTAAACGTACGGTATTTTATGTACTGTGCGATTTATATGATGAAGTGATGCCTCAACCTGTTATGTTGCAGCATAGCGATCAAAATTTAATCAGTCAGCCATTAGCTTTTATTTGAGAGAAACAGCAAGAGACGTGTACAAACGAGGCGAGTATAGTATTAGTACTGCACTGCGAAGGAGAGTACTGTATGGTCAGTGTCCACGATAGGTAGTAGTAGGATAGGTAGTAGTTGACTGCTTCATTTCGGTCCTGGGATCGGCATGTAGACGCTCTGACCGCCGCCGCTGCCTGTAAGGGGAAGGTAGACACTCTGTCCGGGAGGGCCGCCACCTCCGCCACCACCCACTCCTTTGCTCATGCCCGCGGCACCATAGACGCTCTGCTCAGCTGTCCCCGTCTTGCTCAGTCCCGGAGCCGACATGTAGACGCTCTTGTCCCCACCGAAGCCCCCGCCGCCTCCACCGCCACCCACCTGAGACCTCTGAGACACAGCGCCCATCTGAGAAGCACCGCCACCCCGCTGAGACACAGCGCCCATCTGAGAAGCTCCGCCACCGTACTGCGTCGCATCCAACCCACCTCTGGCCGATGCTGCACCACCGTACTGCGTCGCGTCCAGGCCGCCTCTGGCCGATGCTCCTCCACCACCATACTGGGTCGCGTCCAGGCCGCCTCTGGCTGATGCTCCTCCGCCGTACTGCGTCGCGTCCAGGCCGCCTCGGGCCGAGGCGCCACCACCGTACTGCGTCGCGTCCAACCCACCTCTGGCCGATGCTGCTCCGCCGTACTGCGTCGCGTCCAAGCCGCCTCTGGCCGATGCTCCGCCGCCGTACTGGGTAGCGTCCAGGCCGCCCCTGGCAGATGCTCCTCCGCCGTATTGAGTCGCGTCCAAGCCGCCTCTGGCAGATGCTCCTCCGCCGTACTGGGTCGCGTCCAAGCCGCCTCTGGCCGAAGCTCCGCCGCCGTACTGGGTAGCGTCCAGGCCGCTTCGGGTCGACGCTCCGCCGCCGTACTGCGTGGCATCCAGGCCGCCGGGAGTGGCTCCATACTGGGTCGCGTCCATGCCTCCTCTTTGCGATGCTGCGGCGCTGCCGTATTGGGTCGCGTCCATGCCTCCTCGAGCAGATGGTGCGGAAGAGATGGATGCAGGTGGTGCGGCAGCGATGGACGCTCCTCCTCCTCCTCCTCCTCTGGTCAGGTCTGCGCCGCCTCCCCCACCCAGTGGCAGGTACATGCTCTGCATGGCCGCTCCTCCTCCTCCTCCTCCGCCTCCAGCGAGTGGCAGGTAGACGCTCTGGCCGGGAGGAGCGCCGCCTCCTACGCCTCCCCTCATGCTGGTTCCCTGGGGCACGGCTCCTGGCGTCTTCTGTCCGGGGATCGGCATGTACATGCTCTTCGCCGCTCCTTGATCCGGTGATTTCTCGCCTCCCATTGGTAGATACATGGACGTCATGGTGGATGAGAGAGGAAAACTGAAGCCGACCGCACCTGCCTCGCCGCAACCGAAAACTGATAGCTCTCTGGCGGGCGTTCCCTGACTTTATTGAGCGCAAGCGGAAATTCCAAATGACCGGATATTGCAGTTTCACTTCCTCCTTCCTCGCTTTTTCCCAGACTGAATTGCTGAGTGGGGTATATGCAACTATGCCATTTCCGGCTCATTACCTAACTAACTACCACCATATTAGACATTGTATCACGTACTATCCGCTCCGCGTACACATATCAGCGTGTATTCTGCGACAAAGTTGCCGTACTATCTCTCAAACGCCACAAGTCCGTTCGAGAATATTATTACTGCACGCCTGCAGACACGGACAGATATCACTTTCATTTTTTTTTTCAGAAGAATCATCAATCGTCATCGAATACTACTATTATAAGAGTCACAGGCTCGATTTGCTCGCAAGTAAAATTTTGTATCAGGCCATAGGGCATCACATTTGGACGGCTGCACATCGTAATAACTGTCGTTCTTTATCCGCTCATTGAAGGACGAGACCCACCTGAAAATTGTAGATTCTGAAGCAAATGTGTATAGTCACATATACAGGGTGTCCAACCTAAATAAAATTCAATCGATCATAACTCCTGTTTTAAGCGACAGAGAAGAATGGGACTTACGTAGCTGATCTGAAAGCCCTATATTCAAGAGCTATAATCTGATATGTCCACCGTTTTCTGTATGCCCTACCGTTCACGAGTTAGAGCGATTCCCGCAGACCACCTCAAAAATATTTTTCCCAAAACTGGGCTAAAACGTGGCAGTGTGAATGCGACATAGTAGCAAAAGCATTAACCAGCGATCTCTTTCATTATACCTGAACCACTGGATATGGAATTCTAGCATTTTGAAGAGCTTTGTTTGACAAAATGCTCAAGTCAATCAAACCAAAGTGGTGGTATTGCAGTGTGAAGGTTCAGCATTGAGGGTGGCAATTTGGGCAATAAAGTGCAGAAATGCATGCATAAGGTCATAACACACAGTGGGATGAATGAGGTAAGGTGGATACGGAGTCTTCCAAAATAAAGGCGGGGTGGGCACGGGCACTTTGAAACATCAAGGGGAGGGTGACTGGATGAAACGTCAATGTACTGAGAGGCAACTTCTACTGTGGCATGAAACATCAATCTCACCAGTTTACCCGTTAGTATGGGTTTCTCGACGTTTTCTTTCATTGAACAGAGTATACCATAGTAAACAAGGCTATATGAGGTCCTATATTCATCGATCTCTCCTGAGACAACCAGGGCGAGTTGGAAAACGGCAGATTACTCATTTGAAAGAGCATCACCTAAACTTTTCAACAAGCGTCTGCGCGCACCTTGAAACGGCCTGTGCATTGCGCAATCTTCGTTCAAACGATAGCCCCTAATATAAGGTTTTTCTGGAATAACATAGAGGCAATGTAGAGGGGCGCCAAAGGTATCGATCGACTCGTCTCAGTGAGACGAATCGAATGGTATGCTGGATGTTGAAAAATACCCAACGGTTCGTTCAGTAGCGCCAAATCACACGTTTTTGGGGGTGTTTTTGAGACGTCGTACTGCGCCAAATACAAACGCTTTTGCATCGCTCTTTTTGCATTTGGGGAGACCTTTGGGTCTACTACGAGAGCAAAACGCATGCTTGTACGTACCCTGTAGCGAGCGCTGTAGCTGCTCAAAATTGGGACGGAAAGAGTCCGTATCCACCTTAAAGGGTGTTGGTGGGCGACATTCACTTTATGCCAAATGATCTCTGGCTGAAGCAAAGAATAGGGCAGGCAGATGACAAGGGAAATTGCTGCGGACTTTTCAGTTTTTGGGAAAACTGTTTTTGAGGTGGTTTGCGGGAATCGCTCTAACTCGCGATTGAAAGGACGCACCGAAACGGTAGACATACAAAAATATAGCTCTTGAATTGACCTTTCAGATGAGCTACGTCCCATCTTTCTCTGCCTCTTAGACGGAAGTTATGATCGATTGAATTTTGTGTAAATTTAGTTTGGGCACCCTGTACTCAAGTATGTACTGTACTGTGTATACATACATAACATACGAGCCAAATCTGCATACTTTGCTAGGAGGCATCTCAGGACAGCGCCAATTGTACAAATAATATTGCAAATTTCCGTCTCCGATGCCAAATTTGAGCTTTTCCAAAAATTCCTTGTTATCCATCAGATCCAGGGCGTTGAAAACGTCGTACCCATTCTGCATACGATACGGAATATACGTAGGTTCTGTACGCACGCACATAGTGCATTCACATTCAATAGCAATACAAGTAATATGTGAGATTGAAAGAAGTGTGGTTGAAATTTGAGAAGAGATCTCCAGGAAAGGTGTCGTTTGTACGTTGTGAAGTTCTCAAGTGTAAATATTTCCGACACCTATGCCCTCACTTTCTTATTTTAACCACACCTACTGAACTGCCAACAACGTACTCAACTCACCTGCTTGGCAACAATGAGCACATCAGTCATAAGCTCCAGCGGCGATACACTCTTTGCCACATTATAATATGAATAGGCTGCTCGAAGGGTTTTGTAGGTTGGATGATGCATGACGGAGGAGGGCAGAGTGTAGAAGCTCGCAAAATCTGTCACCTCACCGTCTCGCTAAAAACAACACATTGTATTCGCCTTGCTCCACAAAAGCAGTGGTCGTTTCGGCCTCCCCGCCGATAATTTGAGCTGTAGCTCAAAATTCGGCGTACTTTCCGTAAAAAATTGATTCGGCGTGCTTTGCGTATGTGATAGCTGCAGCTCAATTCGGCGGGGAGGTCGAAACGACAACTCTGCTCTTATGGAGCAAGGCGAATAGGCAGGCAGATACAAGCTTAGCTAAAAGGGAAAGTTGCGTGCTGTCCACCTCGACTACGAATGTGTCCACCACATCCAGCTGAGGCAGAAACCAATGTTGGAATTCTTCCACTGAGAAAACCGGCGCTAGGTCAAATTTTCTCAGATAGTCAGTCAGCAGGCGATAAGCAGCCGGTACATCAGCCGAAGTCATTGGTCGAAACTCCGCCGTCTTGGTCTCCTTCAACAAAGAACCGCACAAGAGTAGGACTAAGAAGTGACGCATATTCATTTTCATACACATCATCAGTTTGCAAAACGGCATTCGCATAGCAATACATTTGGAAGTTTGTAGAGCTTGAGTGTTCGCTGTAGAGTCATGTTCTTCCCCAAGTGAGAAAATTTCACCTCAATCAGCTTCTTTGGGTTTAAAGAACGGTGCCAATACCTACGAAACACAATTTAGTAAGTAAACACCTCCCATCTTCAAGCAGCTTACGCACACCAGACACCACACACCTGCACGTGCTGATAGGTTTAGGTAGAATGACGCCTGCCGTATAGACGGCCTGAAAGATGCCCTCTAGGTTGACACGTCGAGTTATTTCCCGAATGAGCACCGGAGCCACACGCTTGGCACGCAGCTTCTTATGCACGCAGAGAAAGTTAATCTCCACCGTCCTAAGCGTCCTAACACAGGCAGAGAGAGCATAACGTACATACGTCTCGCACATACACGTAATAAATCTTGTTCATTTCTTACACTTCGTATATGCGCAGAGTGCAGGGAATGGCAGCGATAAAGCCAATCAACTTGCGACTCTTCATCACACGAACACCACAGTGCCATTGAGGAAGCCAACCAGGTGGCTTCAACGCCCTACAATGCATCAATACAAACGTACGCACGCACGCTATAATAGGAAAAGAAGAGCTCCAAACCACGGGGCGGGAATGGAGGAGTGATGTGATACCATTTGAGAAAGTCCGGGCTGTAATCGAAGCGAAACATATTGTCGTCGTCCTCCACATAATTCTCATTGAGCAAAGTATACAGCTCACTCAACTGCAACCATACACATTGCAAACTATAGAATACTACTGTAGAACTTGTGTTGTGCTCTCATACTTGAACAGGGTTATCAAGATTGACATTATCCCAATGAAATCCTTGAGGAAGAGTAAACGGTTCTTTTCGTAGAGCCGAAGGCTCTTTGTCAGGCTCAATCGCTTCATTTTCCGTCACAACTTCATCTACAATCGAGAATGAATAGTACGTGAATGATGAACACGCCGCAGATCCATAGGTAGTTATTTTGTGTACGTAGCACAATCATTATTTCCAACAGCACAGCACATACATACATACCAAAGCTGGGGACAGGCTGAGTTTCCCAGAATTGGTGCGACTTTTTCTTAGCTTCCTCTGTAGTTTTTGCTCCAGTGCGTTGGTTCATTGTCAGCAGTTCTATTTGTTTCAAGAGTTGGTTCTGCTGATCTCTGTTGCTTCTGTTATTGGTGGTTGAGGCGGAAGAGGAAGCAGCTGGTGTCTCCTCTTCTCCACTTTTCTCCTCCTGTGTCATTTCCTCCTTCATTTCTAGAGCATCGAGTAAACTCTCTTTCTTTCTTTCTCTTTACGTCAACTTTGTCCAGACAGATTACTAAATAGTAGTGAACGAACAGTAGTGATAGCAAAAATATTTTTGGTGATAGTGACAAGACAGAAAGAACACGAAGATTACAGACAGACAGATTTTCAGGTACAATATAGTCACCGACACGATCAAGAATCAAGAGGTCTTCAATTTTGCCTCGTAGTATTCATTTCTATACAAGAATAGAACGGTTTGAAAAGGGTCGAAAAGCGGTGCTATTTTGTATAAAATGCAGATTTACTAAAATGCAGGGAGCGCAAAATTGTCAAGCACGTTTATCCACTTGGACGTTACCAACAATCTCAGAATTGTGTTCATTAGCCTGGTCCAAGCGAACGGTAGCCCTCGTCGTTTTTGTTTTTATACTAGAACGTAGTATCTTCGTTCGCTTTGGACCAGTTAGAAATTAACATTATGTTATGTCTTTTTTGTTATTGTATCAGAAAAATTTTGCCAGTTTACCTTAAGTATATGGTCAAGATATACTTAAATATACTAAGTGATTATAATAAAAAAAAAATAAGAAGATTAGATTGTAATAGGTAATTTTCAGCGGGATTTCAAATAAAAAACGTTTGATTTATCTCTCTAGCGGTCCCGATTTCTTATGTATAATCGTGGTTGGTTTGGATGTTGTGGGGGGTGGTGGGGGTTGGTTTTGTGTTTTTTGTGGTGGGGGGGTGGTTTATGTTTTGTGGGGGAGTATAATATTTTGGTGTTCTTTGTGGTGGTGGTCTTTTGTTGGTGAAGATTGTTTTGGTTGGCAATAGGGGAATTTTCGTCGTGTTTTAGTTGGATTTTATAATTTTCCCTTTTTCGGTTTTTATCTTAGGCTTTTTTTTTTCGTGTCGTATTTATTTTCTTTTCTTCTTTCTTTCTTCTTACTATATTTTTTTATATATGTTCGTTATATTAGTTGTCGAAAGTATAAAAATTATCATTTAAAAAGACACTCTTCTTTCCTACAAAAACCAGACACAGCCAACTCTTAAAAATAACTCTCATCATGGAGAAACTAGAGGAAGTAGCGCCATTTCAGCCTTCCCCAGCTTTGGTATGTATGATTCTTCTTTAAGATTGTGCTCGTAAATTATGGTCTCGCGTGTTCTCATTCACGTCTATTCATTCTCGATTGTAGATGAAGTTGTGCGAAAATGAGCGATTAGCCTAAAAAGAGCCTTCGGCTTAGAAAAGAACTTACTCTTCCTCAAGATTTCATTGGGATAATTATTTATAACCTGTTAAGTATAGAGCACAACACAAGTTCTACAGTAGTATTCTATAGTTTGCAATGTGTATGGTTGCAGTTGAGTGAGCTGTATACTTTGCTCAATGAGAATTATGTGGAGGAAGACAAGTTCGTTCAACACGATTTCTCAATGATAATCACTCTCATTCCCGTGGTTTGGAGCTCTTCTTTTCCTATTATAGCGTGCGTGCGTACGTTTGTATTGATGCATTGTCCATCCCCGTGGTTTGGAGCTCTTCTTTTCCTATTATAGCGTGCGTGCGTACGTTTGTATTATATTTAGGCGTAACCAGGTTCTTCTCAATACTGTGGGTTCGTGTGATGAAGAGTCGCAAGTGATTGGTTTACCTCATTCCCTACTCTCAAACGAAGTGTAAGAAAAAAAGATTTATTACGTGTATGTGCGAGACGTATGTACGTTATGCTCTCTCTGCCTGTGTTAGGACGCTTAGGACGGTGGAGATTAACTTTCTCTGCGTGCATAAGAAGCTGCGTGCCAAGCGTGTGGCTCCGGTGCTCATTCGGGAAATAACTACTGTCAACTAAGGGCATCTTTCAGGCCGTCTATAGCAGCGTCATTCTACTAAACTATCAGCACGTGCAGGTGTGTGGTCTAGTGTGCGTAAGCTGCTTAAGATGGGAGGTGTTTACTTATAAATTGTGTTTGTAGGTATTGGCACCGTTCTTTAAACCCAAAGAAGCTATTAAGTGAAATTTCTCACTTGGGAAGAACATACTCTACAGCGAACACTCAAGCTCTACAAACTTCAAATGTATTGCTATACGAATGCCGTTTTCAAACTAATGATGTGTATGAAAATGAATATGCGTCACTTCTTAGTCCTACTCTTGTGCGGTTCTTTGTTAAGGAGACCAAGACGGCGGAGTTTCGACAATAACTTCGGCTAATGTACCGGCTCTTATCCCTCTAACTGACTATCTAGAAAATTTAACCTACGCGTTTCTCAGTGGAAGAATTCAACATTGTTTCTCCTCAGCTGATGTGGTGGACACATTCTAGTCGAGGTGACAGCACGCAACTTTCCCTTTTAGCTAAGCTTTATCTGCCTGCCTATTCGCCTTCTCCATAAACAGAGTTTCTTTACCTCCCGCCAATTGAGCTCAGCTATCACATACGCAAAGCACGCCAATAATTTTTTACGAAAGTACGCCGAATTTTAGCTACAGCTCAAATATCGCGGGGAGGCGAAACGACCACTGCTTTTTGGAGCAAGGCAATACAATTGTTGTTTTTAGCGAGACGGTGAGGTGAGAGATTTTGCGAGCTTCTACACTCTGCCCTCCTCCGTCATGCATCATCCAACACAAAACCCTTCGAGCAGCCTATTCATATTATAATTGGCAAAGAGTGTATCGCCGCTGAGCTTATGACTATGTGCTCATTGTTGCCAAGAGGTAGAGTTGAGTACGTTGTTGGCAGTTAGTAGGTATGGTTAAAATAAGAAAGTGAGGGCATAGGTGTCGGAAATATTTACACTTAGAACTTCAAACGTACAAACGACACCTTTTGAATTTTTAAATTTAACAATTCTTTCAATCTCACATATTATTTGTATTGTATTGAATGTGAATGCATATGTGCGTGCGTAAGAACTACGTATATTCCGTATGTATGCAGAAGGGTACGACGTTTTCAACGCCCTGGATCTGATGGATAAAAGGGAATTTTTGGAAAAGCTAAATTTGGCATGGAGACGGAAATTTGCAATATTATTTGTACAATTGGCGCTGTCTGAGATGCCTCTAGCAAAGTATAGATTTGGGCTCGTATGTTATGTATGTATACACAGTACAGTACATATTGAGTACAGGGTGCCCAACTAAATTTACACAAAATTCAATCTAAAAAAAAAGCCGCATCTAAAGGTCAATTCAAGAACTATATTTTTGTATTACGTTTGGTGCGTATTTCAATCGCTGAGTTAGAGCGATTCCCGAACAAAAACAGTTTTCCAAAAACTAAAATCAGCAATTTCCCTTGTCATCTGCCTGCCTATTCTTTGCTTCAGCCAGAGGATCATTTGGCATAAAGTGAATGTCGCCCACCAACACCCTTTAAGGTGGATACGGACTCTTTCGTCCCAATTTTGAGCAGCTAAGCGCTCGCTAAGGGTACGTAAAGCATGCGTTTTGCTCTCGTAGTAGACCTAAGGTTCAAATGAAAAAGAGCGATGAAAGGTTTGTATTTGCGCAGTACGACGTCTCAAAACACAAAAACGTGTGATTTGGCGTATGAACGAACGTTGGTATTTTTAACATCAGCATACATTCGATTCGTCTCATAGACGAGTCATGATACTTTGCGCCCTTACATTCCTCTATGTTATTCAAAAAACTTATATTAGGGGTTTTCAAGATTGCGCATGCAAGGCGTTTAAGGTGCGCGAGAGTTTTGAAAGTTTAGGTGATACTCTTTCAAATAGTAATCTCGTTTTCAACTCGCCCTGTTGTCTAGGAGAGATCATGAATATAGGACTCATATAGCCTTGTTTACTATGGTATACTCTGTTAAATGAAAGAAAACGTCGAGAAACCATACTAACGGGTAAACTGGTGAGATTGATGTTTCATGCCACAGTAGAAGTTGCCTCTCAGTACATTGACGTTTCATCCAGTCACCCTCCCCTTGATGTTTCAAAGTGCCCGTGCCCACCCCGCCTTTATTTTGGAAGACTCCGTATCCACCTTACCTCATTCATCCCACTGTGTGTTATGACCTTATGCATGCATTTCTGCACTTTATTGCCCAAATTGCCACCCTCAATGCTGAACCTTCACACTGCAATACCACCACTTTGGTTTGATTACTTGAGCATTTTGTCAAACAAAGCTCTTAAAATGCTAGAATTCCATATCCAGTGGTTCAGGTATAATGAAAGAGATCGCTGGTTAATGCTTTTGCTACTATGTCGCATTCACACTGCCACGTTTTAGCCCAGTTTTGGGAAAAATATTTTTGAGGTGGTCTGCGGGAATCGCTCTAACTGGTGAACGGTAGGGCATACAGAAAACGGTAGACATATCAGATTATAGCTCTTGAATATAGGGCTTTCAGATCAGCTACGTAAGTCCCATTCTTCTCTGTCGTTAAAAAGGAGTTATGATCGATTGAATTTTATTTAGGTTGGACACTGTATATGTGACTATACACATTTTGCTTCAGAATCTAAATTTTAGGTGGGTCTCGTCTTCAATGAGGGATAAGAGAAGAAGTTATTAGTGTTTTTTTTTTTTTTTTTTTTTTTTTTTTTTTTTTTTTTTTTTTTTTTTTTTTTTTTTTTTTTTACCGAGAGTATAGTTTTGGTTGGGGAGGAGGTGGGTGGTTAGTTTTCCTCCATCACATGAGCACGTATGTTTAATGGAGGGAGAGTGGGTCGAGGAGGGGGAGAGATGTAATGCGATGGGGAGGACGAGGAGGTGAGGATGAGGGGAGGGGTGAGGCGGCGCCTCTGGAGAGGTCTACTGCATGTGGAGGGGGAGGAGGAGGAGGAGGGCATGAGAGGTGTACTGCACTGGGTGGGGAGGGGGAGACTGACCGGGGAGGAGGAGGAGGAGGAGCGTCTGTGGAACTGATCATCTTCTTCGAATTGTGAGGAGGATGGACGGACCAATACGGAGCGCGAGATGGAAGAGGAGGATGGACGGACAGTATGGAGCACTCGGGGTGGGTGCAGAGTAGGGGGGAGGTGACGAAGGGGCTGGACGTACAGTAGGGGGGAGCTTGCAGAGGGGCTTGGACGGACAGTAGGGGAGGAGATCAGGAGGGGCTTGGACATATAGGGGAGGAGATCTGCAGGGGGGCTTGAGTAGTGGCGGCGGGGGTCGGCCAGAGGGGCTTGGAGGAGGTGGGGAGGGGTGGAGAGGTGGGTTGGAGGAGAGTAGGTGGTGGCGCTGGGAGGGCGGCTGGAGGAGAGTAGGGGAGGAGCATAGCAGAGGGGGTGGAGCGACCAATGGTGGTGGAGGGAGCATCGGCCAGAGGCGGCCTGGACGCGACGCAGTACGGTGGTGCGAGGCATCGGGCCAGAGGTGGGTTGGATGCGACGCAGTACGGTGGCGGAGCTTCTCAGATGGGGGCGCTGTGTCTCAGCGGGGTGGCGGTGCTTCTCAGATGGGCGCTGTGTCTCGAGAGGTCTGCAGGTGGGTGGCGGGTGGAGGCGGCGGGGGCTTCGGTGGGGGACAAGAGGGTGTAATGTCGGCTCCGGGACTGAGCAAGACGGGGACAGCTGAGCAGAGCGTCTATGGTGCCGCGGGCATGAGCAAAGGAGTGAGTAGTGGCGGAGGGGCGGCGGCCCTACCGGACAGAGTGTCTACCTTCCCCTTACAGGCAGCGGCGGCGGGGGTCGAGAGCGTCTACATGCCGATCCCAGGACCGAAATGAAGCAGTCAACTACTACCTATCCTACTACTACCTATCGTGGACACTGACCATACAGTACTCTCCTTCGCAGTGCAGTACTAATACTATACTCGCCTCGATACGTCTCTTGCTGTTTCTCTCAAATAAAAGCTAATGGCTGACTGATTAAATTTTGATCGCTATGCTGCAACATAACAGGTTGGAGGCATCAGCTTCATCATATAAATCGCACAGTACATAAAATACCGTACGTTTAAAAAAATGTTCACATTATATTCTACAAGTATAGGCTAGCGCAATATTCAGTCAAGGTATAGAAGGATATTCGTCGATTAGATGCAAACGCAACAGCGTGAGTCGAGTACAATGGAAAGAAAGCGGAAGGCGTTCAAGGAGCACTATTGCACCTGGCGTCTTGTATCAAGAGCTTGAAACCAGAATGGATTGCAACAATGCCGTTTGATAAATTTTCATACTCAACTTGACGAAATCCCGCATATGCGATCATTTCAGCAAACTGACCCTGAACAAAAGTAGGAGCAGGAGGCGCACACAGTGCGTGGCAGTAATATTCAATGAAACACTTACTTGAAACTATAAAATACCTACATACCTGGGAAGGGAACTGCTGTATGCTCTCTACCAAATACTGATAAGAATTCCAATCTGCAGCGATCAGCTGGCCCATTACAGGAATCACTTCGAATGAGTATGTTCTGTACAACCTGCAGCAAAGTCTCGACATCCACACTGAACACACTGCTGCAATCACCAGGTAAGAAGAGCAACAGCAAGGTACTGGTCTTACCTTCTTAACACTGGATTTACGACACGGCTGAACTCGAGACAGGCAAATCTGCCTCCAGGTTGAAGGACTCTGTACGCTTCTTCCAGTACCTATGCGTTTTTAGATCGTACGACGCGCTTTCTCAACCCTCCCCCCAGACAGAATAGCGCGTGCAATATTTACCTTCTTCTTACTCTATTATGCAAAATGCATGAACACATTTTGCAAGAAAGACAAAATAAAGTGCAGAACAGAGCCGCACCAGTGCTCATACAATGTGAGCACCTTATGTACTGGCGCTCTTTTCCAGTGCTCACCAGTGCTCACAAAGTATAATAGTTGCTTGAGGGCCATATTCAGGCGTCGTACTATCGTGTGGGATACATATACACCGAAAAAGTACGGTAATCAAAATAGTGTAGGTAGGTACATTTTGTACATAAGGAAATCTTCGATCTGACACAGAGGGCATGCGGTTTTTTTTATTTTCAATGCGCCAATTATTTTTCGACCGATTTTTGACCGCTTTGCTCTACGTTGGCTAAAACCTGAGTAGTTATGACAGAGTAGCTGATCCCGTACTTTACATCGCATTGATTAGCATCGGCATATCGCACAACTTACAAAGCGCATGGAACTGTACGTACAAAGATACATATCCCCGTACAACCCTGGAATGCAGTTCGTTCCAATTCTGCCATTGGAATTGCATAAAGCCAGTAAAACTACATACCTTATCGACATGGGTGCAATTTCGAATGCCGAAAGCAATGGTGTAGAGGTGGAAGCTGTTGTCATCGAATGGCAGTGATTCTGCGTCGCCTTTCACCCACGTCATGTGCTTCAGCAGTTGAGGCAGAATATGACTCGGTCGCCCTTCTCTTACCCTCTTTAGCATTGCCTCATTCACATCTCATACCGTAACATGAGAGACATCCAGCTCATCCCTCATATACTGAGAACGAACTAATGTCACCTGAGCGACTATCTTACAACCACACCAACCCAAAAAACAACCCCTCCCCCCCCCCCCCCAACGAAGAAAAAAACGAAACGCAATGTCACCTGAAGCGAACAGTATCTACGTACTGAAGAGTAGTGCATACAGTATGTAGCCACAGTTCGCAGTTTCATCAAACGAAATGTCTGACCTGTGCCACCAGCCACATCCAAGAGTAGCGTGGGATTGCGCGGAGACAGTCGATACATAAAATAGTCCTTCCAAAGCCGATGGATCCCGAAACTCATCACATCGTTCATCGTGTCGTACTTTTTCGCCACGTTCTCAAACACCTGGTACACTGAAACAAATGTGTCTCATATCTTGCTATAGCGCAACCGTCCTGTTGTAGGTATGTACGCAATAGGAAACGTAAGCATACATACTCTGAAACCCCTTGTCTATAAACGCCGTAGGACTGCGTAGTGGAGTAAAGGTGGCTGTCTGTCTTTGCACAAGCGTACATCTTACATGCATCTGGAGAAAAGCTGTCTATGCACGCGTGCTTGTTCGTACTGAGCTAAGCAGGTGTCTATTTTACCAAAAAAGGCATGAATTACCTTTCTCCGCCTTTTCACTTTCCTCCACCTCTTGGAAGCCGAAATGAGTTGTAGGACGTCGTCCGTCTTCCCCTTTTTGCGAGCTGCTGCTAACATGAACTGAGCAACCAGTACTATTCCAAAACTGACTCTCGACCATTCGAATCACACGGGATATCACTGCCGTACGGTACGTATGTACCATGGCACAAGTACAGATAAAGTCCTAGAAACACAAAGACGGAGAGAAATCCGCATATGTGCATATATTTTACAAAACGACTTGAGTCCCATAGCGAACTCTTGGTGGACAGTCTATAGCTTACGACCACCATCTATACATACATTCGAAGCTGGTCACCATCTTCCTTTATCTGGTCTGACCCCTTGTACATCAAGTTTATCATGAACCATCTACATACGTAGGTACCTTTAGGTAGCCTATGGTATGAACATACGCATGCTGTAATATAGCGGGGACTATCCATCTCGGAGATTTGTTTAGCAAATATATTATGGGGCTTTGCATTAGGGCTGTGCCACCTGCAAATACGGTAATTCAACTTCTGACAGAATTGCACAAATTGCCATCGGTTTTCAATGACAATGGCAATGGGCACACGACGGCCAGGTCACCAATGAACGTTGAGTTGCCGCTGTTCATTCATACGTAATGTACCTGGTTGGCTATACTGTACGTACGTATACGGTAGCGGTGTCTGGTGGGGCCTTCACCGTTCACTTCACCAGCGAAAGTGAAGAACCGAAGATTTGTGCAGCAAGCATACTTTCCTTCCGACTTCCCTTTACTGAAATTTATACAAATGGCAGTTTGCACTGCAATAATTGACAAACAGGTCAGAGATAAGAGATAAAATCACATATTTTATTAAAGATTGAAAAGAATGCTATACGTAGGCTACATTTGCAGAACAATCCGCTGTTTCTGCGGGTCTCAAGATCTGACGATGACTTGAAGCTTCACCACACTGTGCATTCTGCCCTGGACGTGGTGGATGAAAAGTTGAGTCAAACAAGCTCCGAACTCAGGGAACTCTACCTCGGAATGCTTCTCTCCACCGAGGAATTCAAAGTGTAAGTAATACTCCTGAATGAAACATGAAGTACTTTACGCTGAAAGGTACGTAGTACAAGCAATGCATATTACAGAGTGGCACCTCATTGAATATATACGCACGTACTGTACTGTGCGCGTTTTAGAAACAATATTCATTGTTCAGATATGGCTACGCAACCAACACGAGAATAAAGTTTATTCTGGTGGTTGAGCTTGGCAGTACGGCTTTGAAAGATCAAGAAATTCGCTCAGTAAGTAAAGTGAAACCCCTCTTCGACAATGTTATAAGCTGCAATACTAAGTGAGTAGCACATGAATGACAAGACAATTTTCTTGCGTTTGCTCAGTTGTTCAAGAAATTGCACAACTCCTACTGCGATGTTGTGTCCAGTCCATTCTTCCTTCCTGGCCAACCACTTCAGTCTCGGTAATGCGAAAGACTAAACTATACTCCTGTAGAATAAGAATGGCGTCATTTTCGTCCGTTGTGAAGAGTTCTCAAGTTTGAACTCTTCTGACACTTTCCTTTTCTTCAAAGGCGCAACTACTATTGTCAATCCTTGTGTTACTTCAGGCAACTGGCTACAACTGCGGAGCAACTCCTTTCTCGCCAATGACAGCTGCTTCATAAGCTAGTTCATACTCGTTGATATTACATTCCAACCAAAGCTCAGTCGTCGTATCGAAGGGAAACATGTGCCCCTTCCTTCAGTAGGCCTTCTGTCAATAGAGCTCTGACCTTGCTCTGCATTTCAAGAGGTGCCGCTGATGTAGTATTGTAAAGTCTGAGTTTCTTTAAAAGAAAAAACTGTGTGCGAGATAAAGGTACGTGATTGTCAACATCTGCATGTCATACAGGATGTCCCTATACAGGATTTATAGGGTGCTGTTGGGGTAAACCCGCCAATGGAAAAATCCGGCCACCTTAGTTTCAAGGCTGCATATCTCAGCAACCAATGGACGAATTGAGCCAAAATTATCCTTTCAATCGATTCCTTGACCTCTCTTCATTCAAATGAGCTATTTGGTTCATCATTGCTGAAACAGAAAGTTCGAAGGAGCTTAGATGGCCGAGTTTACCCCATAGTTTAGAACTTGTTTTCGATAAATAGATTTAGCATACATTCGAATTAGATGATGCATTGTTGTTCTTGATATTGGCGGCCTTAGCAGCGCTGTCCACAAGCCTGCCAATGCTCCAGTCCTTATTCGCTACGAAAGCCATATCTACTTGCGATGGAAGCCTGAGCAGAAAGTGAATTTTATCCTCCTCAGGTATGGGTGTCCTTTCTCCGCTGGTTGCCTTCATCTTTATTTTGATCAGCATCAGCTTCTGCAGCATGGCCTCATCCTTGCCTTTGCTCTTTTCCCGCAGTTTCCTCATCTCATCACTAACATCTACATACCAGCAATACAGTAGAACAGTACAGTGCGACGCTATCAAGCCCCCAATAACGCACCAATAACTTTTCTATACCGTATTTTTGGGTACCGTATTTGTACTTACCTGTGCATAGCATAGCCCCAGGACTATGCAAAAATTGAGAGATCCTTCATATGGGGCTATGCATGGGGGGGGGGGACTTTCCAAGAAGGGGGGCTATGCATGGGACATTTTTTGTGTTTGAGAGGTGCGCAGAGGCATGTTTTTTATGTCAAAAGCATGCGTTCTAGGGCATAATTGAGCTCAAACCAGGGTTATTCTTGAACAATACACACCCAAGCAGGCTTACAGGCATTTTAACTTGGTGTGGGAGTGGCAATGGGTAGCTAATGACTAGCTAATATAGGTAAGTTCAGGTACCCTACACTATATGGGGCTATACACCAGGGGGGATATACTGTG